>DF236954.1:339259-423914 GCA_000708835.1 Klebsormidium nitens | reverse complement strand
TCGAACGAGAGTTCGGAGCACTTTGAGTGGTATTGTGCGCCTTGAAACCTGCGAGACGTCGCTTTTTCTTGCCCAGACGAGTCCGATGCTCCCGCGGTCTTCAGCGTAAGAGCACAGATGCATAGTGGTCTCCTCGTACGAGCGTTATTACAACTACACCGTCCGTGAGCCAGCAAGCGCATTCAGGAGAAGTCACTCATGCAGCCAAAAGTAGACGCACAATCAAGGGGTTGCACAACCGTTCTCTTCAGTCGAACTGGATCATTCAGGAAGGCAGGGAGGAGAGAGGCGAATTCACTGAGAAGCGCGTCTCACATCGGTCGTAGTTCTCGGGCCGCGGCCCCCGCCGCCGCCGTTTGGCTTTCAGCTTCTCGACGGCGCCCTTGGTCGGTGCCAGACCGGGGATGACCAGAGGGGCGTCGCTCTGTTAGAGGGAGGCGGAGAACGTCAATAAGTGGGAGAAGCAACTTCCCCACTGCATTTCAGCTTAAATGGATGGGAGTTTCTTGCACACGCTCTATTAGAGGGAGGCGAAACTTTATAGTTGAAAAGCACAACTTCGCCCTCCAATATGTCTGACTTGGTGGGAGGTCTTCGCACGTTCTGTGGTTTTTCGCGACCGCTCCGCGAGTCTCAGAAAGGAACAGTGCAGGAACAGTGATTGGTCTCCGTGGGCTGAAGAGAAGATTCGCTGTCGTGTGTTTGGCACTAGAAGGGACTTCTTAGATATCAACTCAGTTGCTGATGGCCGAAACTCGTGTCGAGATGGGCGCAGGTGCATTCTAGAAGGTCCACTTTTAGGTATCCAGGTATTCTTTCTGGTTGATCGTTTCCACAGGTTTTATCCTTGACAAAACAAACGGTGGTTGATGAGTATTTCCAGCCCTTGTCAGATCAATCCGGTACCTAGTCATGCATAAGATGGAGTTTACGAATGTGAACAGCTCATCTTGACGTCGATGGCCATCACTTTGCAGAAAAACCATTTCTTACGTCTACAACGGAGTCCTTATCCAAAATAGCGCGACCTCTCGAAGCCTCATCTGGCTCACCATCTCTCTTCACCTTGTGAAAGTGCGAGACAAGTGCGAAAGATCGAAGCAAAGCGTCCAGAGAGCTTCAGCTTACCTCTACGTTCAGCTCGTTGCTGACGTGGACTTCGTACTCCTGCAAAACAATACCACGTCAGAATTGGTCGTCTTCGTCTGCGCTGATACTGTTTCTTGAGGCCGTTCGATGGCTGCGTTTGGTCATCAAACTGCCCAGAATCTGCATCCCCCAAGTCTGGAATCAGACTCGGTTCAACTACAACTCTTACTTTCATTTTGGAGGGCTTATTGAGTACTCGAGCAGGCAACTTTGACAAGATGCGCGACACAAAAATGGGCGGCCACTGTTTATTACACTGCGCATCTGCAGAACCCAAAGTACAAGGCAACACGTGCATGGAACTCCATAGAACCTGCTAACAGCGCTTACACTTGGCTGTGCGAGGGACGCACTTTCGATTGCAGTATGCTTCCAGGCTGCCGGTCCTGCGATCTGCCCGCCTTAATCACGAAAACGTTGAATAGACACCCCTCACAGGCTGGCTATGCGACATGATCCCATCGCCTGCAAACTTAGTTTTTTCTTCCTTTCTTTCCCGCCGAAAAGCTAGCAGTATTGGTCTATTCAAGACCCAGGTGACGCACAGAGTCAAGAAAAAGAGGGGGAGGTTGGACCACGAAACCAGTTAAAAGAATGTTTTCTTGTATGTATGTGGAGTCTGCCTCGGGATCTCACCTCCTCTGGTACCCAGCAGCGACAGATGAAACACTTCTTCTGTCCCTCGGGCCCGTTCCTCTTCACTCCCTTCTTCCCGCCCTCTCCCCCCTCCTGGCTGCCCTCCCCCTTCCCCTTCCCCCCTTCCTTTTCCTCCCCCCCTTCTTGCCCCTCCTTTTCGATTTCCCCTTTCTCCTCCCCCGTACCCCTTTGTGCTTTAGGCTCTTGCTCTCGTTCCTCGTCTTGTGTCGCAGCCCCCTCTTGACCCCCGTTTCTGACCCTTTCTTCCTCCGCTCTGCGCGCCTTCTCGCTCAACTCCCTCTGCGCTCGCTCCGCGGCGCTCCGCATGAGCGACTCTATGTCCGGAGTGACCGCCCGCTCGGCGCCCCCCGGTGTCCCGCTTAACCCACCCCCAAACCCTCCTTTGACTGAAAAGGGGCTTCTCCGGATGCTCGGTCTGGAGTTTGTGAAGGTCCTGCCGGTCGCAACAGGAGGGATCCCCCGGGCATTGTTGGGTCGGGAAGGCCCCGCAACGGGGGGCGTGGTTTCCTCAGGGGAACCAGACGGGGGGCCCGGAGATGGCATGTCGAGGTCTTCCATCAACTCAAACTCTTTTGCCATGTGGTCCTGCTCAGCAATAATCATTCTTCTTCTGTTGGCCAAAATCAAGATATGCAGCTAATTGAAAGAATAAGCACGCTGTGATCGTACACAGAAAGCTGTATATGCCTTCTTTGTTTTCCTATGAACTTGTGTCCTATCGATTACTTTGTAATTTGCAGGCAAAACTTTCATATGCTGCAGCTTGAAAACTTCATGCAGCAGGAGGAGTTTTTGTGAATTCATTTTGTAACAGCGGTGGTGATGAAGGCAGATTCTCAGCCGACTCCTCAAAGGGACACCCCGTACCTATCCCTTTGTAGGACAGTCCAGGTTAGTTAAGACGTACAGTTTTATTCTCTGATTTCCTGTTTCACAGGGGGGGGAGTTACAGGCCAGAAGTCCACATTCACCATCCAGTTGTTCTGACAGTAAATTGTGCCCTCTTTGTAGATTTCACTCGTTCACAGCAGACAGTGATCTAAACCTTCATGGAACAATCCTTTTGAGAATAATCCATGGGGCCAAATTCTGACTTTGCAGAAGCAAGCCCCATAAAGTGAGGTCGAACCGAGCAGCTAACTGGGCTTACTATTGAAGGGTAGAAGCGAAGAATATCACTCAAATCATTCAAAGCATTGGATAGACTATCACAGAGAAGTCAAACGACTGATAAGTACAAAATCTTCCTAGTGGCACAGACATCCGTATAGCTGGAGAGCTCAGCTCCCCACCTCTTTCTCCGCTTCAGATGGGAAAGCCTCGCCGCACACGGGACACCGGTACTCCTGTGCTGCCTTACTGATCTTGCGAGGTTCAGGAAGTTTTGGGGACATGTTCTGCAAGGCCGAGAAGGAGGACAGAAAGTCAGGGAGAAACATGTTAACCTGAGCAGATGTCTCATAACCTCAATCTTGTGTCCTTGTGAGGTCAGAAACTCTTGGGGAGATCTTCTGCAAGGCTAAAAAGGAGGTCAGAAGCACAGGAATAAACGTGCGGACCTTGAGTAGATGTTTATTGCCTCAATCTTGAGTCCCTTTGGGGTTCTCTGGTCATCTAGAAATGCTTTGATTCATGAGGTGATCAACACGAGGGTAAATTGACAAAGAACAAAGTCACTGGAGGGCAGGAAGACTCAGACGCAGGTTGCGGGCCTCTGCTGACTGTACCTCACTCGATTCACTTACACCGGTTGCAGGCAGAGGGCAGCTGCCAGCGAGTTGGCAAACCTTATGCGTTATCAATTCATGAATCGGCAGCACACTCATAAAATATTGAATTTACAAATCACAAGAACACTTTTACTTGCATTGGAATAGGGTCCGACTTCAACATAGCGCTTGCGGAGTAGACAACACACTTTCACAGCACTTTGCTGCAATGCCTACTGGATTGATTCTCTCATTGCATCAGCGCTGAGCTCATTCAGCCAATGCTTGAGCAAAACAAGGGGAAAGATTGCTGACCGCTGCACCCGCGTGTTCTGCTTTGCGCCCCGCCAGCAACTGAAGGAGGGAGCTCGACATCTGGCCCTGTCTAGTTGGCGGCCCTGCATTTGCTGCTTTGTCTGTGTCGGTCCTACAAGCAGGTTTTACAGGATGCCACATCTCTGGGCGAGCAAAGAAGCCCTCTATCGACTGATGCCGCCCCGGCCGGCTGCCCTTGCTGGAGCGCCCCATTGGCTGAACCACCTGTGTGCCTGCAGAAGGGGTGACTTGATTGTCGTGAGCGCTTTCTCCCCTGGAAAAGTGCGTTCAGCTACCTTTAAGATTGTCAGCGGAACCTGAGTACCTAATGCGCCGTTCAGGGAATTGGCGTTTAACAATGGAATTCACTTGGGACGCGATGTGGTGCGAAATCTCAATGGCCAATGCCAATGGCCATTGCAATTGCCAATTGGCATCAGCTGTGCTGGAGCCTGTACGGTTTGTACCAACCGGTACCGGTACCGTAGCTGTAGCTGTACGGTAAGTCTACCTAGGTAGTCGGGGTCAGCTTGTTTTGGGGACGCGTCTGTTCAAACGTTTCCCGCCAGATCAAATCTAGCACGCCCTGCCAACCGTCCGTCAGGCTTCATTCACGTGATTGGACGGTGTCGATTGCGACTTGGTCAACGGGGATCCCTACAAAGCAGTACCGAGGTACATTTCAAAAGGAGAGAAGGTTTACTGTTTTGGCTGATTTTTTGCGACGGGTACCCCAACGCGGCTCCCTGGGCGAATATAACGAGTGCACTCTCCGGGTCGTATGAGGAGTCGGGGCGGCTGAGCAGGTCATCTACGGTCAAATACTAATCAAATTACGCATCGACGGCTTCAAGAGCACCGTAGGATGCCCTCGTTTTGTCCTAATTCAGAACCCTAATCTGGCTGGTAAGGCATCGCTGCAACCCTAATCAGAGCCAGCTGAACCACCTGAGGCCCATCATACGAGCTTCGCAGGCCTTCGTATAGGTTGGCAGGACCCAGAAGGGGGGTTTCAACCAATTTGAGGTCGTTGAATTGGGTTAGATTGCCATACGACGTCTGGATGTTGACGTTATCGAGTTTTGCCCTCAAACAAATTTGGAAGGAGGGTAATCTGGCGGGCGTCATAATCCCTCAGCGGTTGCGATTGGCCCCCCGACCCAAGGTTCGATGGAAAGCTTGGGTCATGGAGAAGGTGTTTAGAGCCTAACATCGACGTCGAAGTCAATCTGGCAACCACGAGGGCACAATCAAGCTAACAATGGTAAAAAACTGCCCTGCAAAAATAACCCGTTTTTGGCCACAACCAAAGCTGCTAAAGTCCAACCGGGCACTTCGACGAAAATCTGAGAAGGTCGTCACCTCGGGGGTACCTTTGGTCAAAAGTGATGCAAATCTGGGGTTCATTTGGCCGTCGGAGGGTCACCTTATGAAGGCCGCCCGATTGCCTGTTTTAGTGAAACGGCTCAGCAGACTTCACCGACCCATAGCCATTGCTCAGGTGGTTGTTCTGACTAGGAGAGGCGTTTGGCAGGTCCCCATGGGACCCCTAAAGAGCCCATGATTCGGGTCGGGGTCAGAAATAAGTACTGACCGGTGCAAATCTACCCGCCAACTTCAGTCCCAGGGAGCAGAAAGTGTGACCAGGGCTACCTTTCGATACATCTGCTTGTATGCACACGCAGCCCCTTCGATTTGGTAAAGTCCGATTACAGCATTGAAAAGCTGACAGAAAGAAGATGGATTTTGACTGCTAGAGGGCGGACAAGGAGAATGGTTCTTTTCGGGACCCTGAGCCCGGGGGCTGTTGGAAGGTGCCTTTCCTGACGTGTGAAGCTTGACCAGAGCTCCACGTGCAGATGGCAAGATTGTAACCATCCGATGAATATGTGCCAAGCATCGAACGGTGTGCATTTGCTCGTCTGCCCTCATGGTTCTGGGTCAGACTTCGGGTTTGGCTACTGCAACTTCATTTTGAACTCGGAGAGGATCCACTGGGGCAATGCATCTTGGAAAGTGTTATAGAAAACACAACTTTTTAAGCCCGGACGGTTTGACACACGAGATCTACATATCCCGGTAACTGTGACCCCAAGTCACTAAAGGCACCTTCCAACAGCCCCCGGGCTCAGGGTTACCAAAAGAATCATTCTCCTTGTCCCACCTCATCAACATCATTGGCAAAAAGACAATGACTCGGCAAGTTGCGTGTGCTTGTGCTTGTGCTTGGTGAGAGCTTGTCAACTTTGCAGCACTCAATCTAGGTTTATGTAATGAATGTATAGGGTGGTAAGCACTGTGTGCTGCCAGCCAGGCAGGCTGCATATCACTGTATAGTCGTTGTCGCAGTTCGTGTGTTGACCACATTGGATCTCAATGGTTTACAGGCTCAGCTATGTGTATACGTACGTGAATTCAATAGTATGTTTTGGCGGCATATCTATCTGGTATGCGCTGCATGCTTCCCTTAGTACATGTATGCATGAACCATGATTTAAGATATGGGCAATGATCATTCGATGCAGCTTGCAGCATCATGGTAACGGTCACTTTATTCTCGGCCATGCAACCCTAAGTTTATATTGAGGCTACGAAATTTGTTGAGTTTTTGCTTTATAGCGCAGCTTCATGGTGCACAACATGCAAACACCTTTAGATGCGAATGAGTACGTACTACGATGCACGCTGCAAGCTTGCGCGCGCGCCATCATGACGGCGCATGGTCAATTTCTCTTTTCCAATCATTGAAGGGCTAGCTGAAAGCAGGCCCTAAAGTCGTATCACGTAAGCTGTGTAGCTCTGCCAGCAGTAACAGAAAGCCCGGACCATTATACTCATGTCATGCCATAAACAATGTCCTCCGTATGGCCAATGGATTCCAAGGGCACGTCAATTCAACGTTTCAACCAATTCAGGACTCCGTGGTCTATGCTCGGCTTGCACTGGCTTGCACTGTCCAGCATTATGGACGCAAAGCGCCTTTATGAATCTTTCCAACTCCTTATCGTTGAAAACATTACCTATTGCTCATACGAATCTATATCCGCTCTCTCAAGGCAATTGCCATATCTTCATAGACCGCCGCTTATCTATCTTCAGCTTACAGCGTCTCCTTCAGAGATCCTTATTACCGGTTCAAAAATGGCCGTCAGTGGCGCATGGTCACTGAGCGTATAGTCGCTCGGCCACCGCGCCTCCTCAAAATCGGACCGGTCAAACGAGGCGTCCCGGACGATAAATTCAAGCCCTTCCGGAGGCAATGTCGTCTCCTCTGGCGGGCCCCGCGGCGAGTTGACTTCCATCATGTATGACGTGTCTCCATCAATGGTCATGGAGGCCTCCATGACTGCCTCAATCTCGCTGACACGTGCCTGCAGGACGGGACGACAGATCAGCCGTTGCCATTGACAACATACCCTTGGTGACAGTAGTTTCACAACTTTTTCGGCCGGAAAGTACTTTCATGAGTTCACCGGTACTGGCAGCCCTGCCGCCAGCTCTCCAACTACATACCGCTTTCAAAAACCTGCCCTTGATAATTGACAGACTCGAACGATAGCTGCACTTTCACGAAACCTCACTGCTGCTTCCTCAACAAAACCTCACAAGCTGCCCTTCAACTTTCAAGAAAGCCGCACGTTCACTTTCTTCCTTACCCAGTGACGCCATCCGCGTCCTTACGCAGCTCGTACACAGACCCGCCAAAGTCCTCGGTCAAGTCACCTTTCAAGCCTTTCAAACTTTACTTTGAAAATCTCAACCAAGTTGCACGTTTCAATCGTCCTCAGCGCCGCTTCCTCGAGACGAGATGACGCCATCGCCGTCTCCGTCCAACCCAAGTTCCTCGGGCGTCGACAACCTTTCTAACCTTCTCCCTCAACGTCAAGACACGTCAAAGACAATCGCAACCTTCCTTACCGCGGCTTCTTCGAATGAGATGACGCCATCCCCGTCCTTATCCAGCCCGTGCGCGATCTCGCGGATCTCCTCGGGCGTCAGCCCGTAGTTGTCCTCGTTGCCGGTGAGCCCCAAGTCGTCGAGCGCGCAGTAGAACTCGTTCATCGTGATGTGGTCGTCGTGCGTGCCGTCCTTGAGGAAGAACTGGAACGCGTCGCGGTCGTGCAGGCCCGCTTCGCGCAGCTTCGACTGGAAAAAGCGAGCAAGACTTCCCTGTGACATTGGGTGAAGCGGGTGCTCCGGAAGGAGGGGAACACTTATGAACCTAATCGCGAAGACTTTAAGGACGGGGGTGTTGAATTTGGTTGGAGCGGGTGGGGGGGAGGGTTGATGGAGAAGAAGGTTGTTGGGTATGACAGTCGCAGTCAAACCGGATGTCTCACGATCGGGTAGAACAATATTGCGCGGCTTCGAATTTGGAAAACGAGAAAGACATGACGAAAGCGTGGATTGACGGGTGGCGGAACGCATGTTGAAGGATCGTGTACGAGTGTTCGAATAGAATTGGACTTTCCAGGATCGAGCCCCGCTTTGCGTAGCTTCAACTGCAGGTATTCAGCGAAAACCGATGCTTTGATTGTTGCAGGTCAGGGGAGAGTTGTTGAAGAAGGAATAACCCAAACTGTTGGTCAACTCAGACGCTTCCCTGTCAGGGCAGGCCGCAGCACGACTTTCCGCAGCCTGGCTTCGGTTTAAATGGGGGGAGATGGTCTCCTTTTGCCAAATGTACGGTTGACCTTCACTCCTGTGATTTTGCCAATGGTCGGTACGCAATCGCTGTGGACGACAACGGAACAATAGAGATTCAAATCTCGCAATCTATCTTGTCCACGACCAGAAGACTGCAGGTTATCTTGTCGCTTTTTTTCGCTCAACCTCAACGGGAAACAAATTCGTCAAGACGCGCTCACCCGGATCATGGCAAACGCGCCGTACTTCCAGTCCGCCTCTAGTTTCTCGCACTGGTTGCTCGGATTGAGCAGGTAAATGAAGTCCACACCCGCCAGATTGCCCCGGTGGTTCTGGTGGCTCACCCACTGCAAGCACGAGTATCGCATGCTGTTCAAAAACTAGGCATGTATGAGAAATCTGAGGAGCACGCTAGATCCCTTCGAAGCCCCAACCGCTTCGGGTGAAGACGGAACGAGGTTCTGCTACAGAAAAGGAACAACGGAACGGAAAAGACGATGGAGGGCAGTCGCCAGTGCTCACTCTGCTAGAGTCGTTGTCGTCGTACTCGTGCACGGCGTCGTATGTGGAGATGCACCCGCGCGAGCGCAGGAACTTGTACACCTGCCCGTGCTTGCTGCCGTTCCAGTCGCTGCGCAGCACGAGTCAGGAACGGAATGATGAGCACAGCGGAACGATGGCCGAACGGAACGTTCAGAAAACGGAAGGAACAGCAAACGGAACACGGAATAACCGGCAATCCGATCGATTAGCAGCGTAACGATGAGCAGTAAGCGAGCAGCTTAGAGATCGGGCAGCCAGAGAGAAAGAGTGTAAGAACGGGTCCCTGACAGGAGGTCAGACCAAGAGATTCTTCTTCCTCCCCATCTGCAACATTCAAGAGGTGTGAAACGGTGTGGTACAGGCTTCTGCTGCACCGCCTACTCGGGCTGGCTACAACATTCGCAGATCCTGAACGAGACGCTAATTTTCAGGGATTGGCCTTTGAACCACCGCATGAACGACCCGGAGCCCTCACCCGCACAAGATGATCGGCATAGGGGGCAGGTTACGTTCCCGCTGGTAGCGCCCTAAGTAATCTACAAGTTTGTACACCTGTGGAGGAAGCGAGGACCGCCACAACGTTACAATGGCCAATTCCGTTCATTCTTCTTCGAAAATGACCCAGGGGCAGCTGATTGGGTACTGCGGCTTCGAGCAATATTCCTGGCAACCAAGTTCATCTGAGCCGTTCGTGCATTTCTTCTGCGACCATCTGTCGGCCCAAGTTGAGCAAGGGGCCAGACGGATTTGAAACAGGCGGCCATGTGTAGTCACAAGCCGCATCCTAACCAGACCAGAAGAACTCTCCGTCTTTGTCGACAATCTTCAACTCGAATCCGATTTCTGATTGCAATGTATTTCCGAAGAAGAAAGGCTTGACATTTTCTGAAATTGGGTCCAAACGTCAAACAATGCATGGTAAGTTTCCTTTGACCTTGGACAGAGTGAAGGAGAGAAGACACCAGCTAAGGGCAGCTCTCTTACGTCTCCTGCATCGAATCCCCTACCGTTGCCTACTCTCCTACATTAAGCATACATTTTTGTTGCGCACAGACCGAAACTTGCAGACGCTTTGACATCCGCACAGCAACTTACCTGACGTAACCTTATGACGCACGCGTTGCCGTTGTGCGGGAACATGAGGTGAGTGTTCACAAGGATTAGCTCCGCCGCATGCTCCGTCCCGCACCAGTCGAACGGCCGTGCCTCGTGGTCGTCGATGCTGCACTTGCTCAGCAGCTCCGTCGCCTGAGAACAGCGGGGATAACAGACTTTGAATGGGCGTGGCGATGCAAGAAACACGCAGCGACATTAGGCTGGAGAAGGCTGGTGTTTTGTCGCCGAAATGGCACCACGTGGTCATGAGCTGATGTCGATCCTTGGCGACCATACTGCTGCTACTATCGGCTCTGTGTCGCTTTCCAGGTCACTCGAATGCGTCCGCCTACACTTTCTTTTTAAAAAGGGGCCGCTTCAGGAGTGTGAATAGACATGAAAGCACGGAAGTTTGCAAAAGTGCTTTATGCTGTCTCGCAAACGTATGACAGCTTCGAAACTGGTGAGCAAGTGAGCGGGCTTGTGCGGAAGGGGAATGGGAGCGAAGACGAGCGAAAGAAAAGCGGGATTTGAGTTGCTTTCGGGGAGTTTGCACAATCTTTCGACTGCTGTGTTTCCAATAACGTGACGGTGAAACTTTGACATTAACTCTGACGAAGCATACAGAGGTCTTGTGCACCTGCCAAAAACCGCGTTCTAAGCGGAGTTTATGAAGGACAAGAAAACCTTCTCAAAGTCTCGTCCAAAAGCAAAGAAGGCTGCAGTGGAACCGCGCAACAACCACGAGACCACGAGATCCATCCCGTACTAACAGCCTTATGGCCTGCAGATGAAAAGATTGAGGTATGCAGTCCCTGCGTCTGGGATTTTTGGTCAATCACCGATAAAGCAGGATCTTCAACGACGCACAAGATAGAAAAACGGGGATCGAGCGCCCTCACCCAGGTCAAAACAGAACCTTTCTATTTCTTTGACCGCAAAAAGAAGAAAGGGATTGCAAGAAGTGACACCCTAACAATGAAAAAATCACCAGAACAGCACCCTTCAACTGGGGATGCAGAAACTCACGCACCCTTTCAACAGAAAAGAAAGAGGAAACACTTCGAAGGCACCTACACCGCAAACATGACGCTCACCTGCAGATGGAAGAGCTGCGCCACGCGGTCCCCACAGTCGTGGAATACAATCTCGCGCATGTCAAGCACCCGCAAGTGGTCGCTTTGGACGGCCGTAAAAAGACCGTCGCCCTTGTCATTGGTGCGCCCCATCTGGAACATTGTGTACCCGGCCGCGCCTAGTTTTGCACGGTACAGCTCGCACAGCTCCTCGTTCTTGTGCCAAAACTCCTGAGCGCAGAGAGTTAGAGAAGATATGTTTGCTTCTTGAAGATGCCGGAAAGTAGTCTCTGTACAGGAGTAGTGGAAAGAGGTGACGGCTGCACGGCTTCGTTTCAGAACCTTGTGTGCAACACTTTGGGCTGAAATGATGACCGAAATGAACGACAATCTTGACAGCAGAGCTACGTTTACTATGCTCCCGGTCAGAGTCTTTCACAATCGATTGTTCCCCAGTCTACTCACAAGTGCAGAAGAGGCATGCTGACCCCCAGCATGCCTTACTTGTATCCCGCAACACTTTTTGCCCAATACCAGTATTACGTGAGTTGCAAGTTCTCAAAGGGTAGGCCTTTTGGGAATGTGCCTTCACCACCCATATTCTTGACCTAAGTTAAGGTCTGTTGCCCGAGCAACAAGAAACACCACCTTTTTGCAGGACCTCATTCTGGCCCCCAACAGTGAAGCTTGAGAAACCAGCACCAACACTCATATCCCCCAACCCCCACATACCTGCAGGCATATGATGGACGACCTCTTGGTCAGCAACAACTCCACAATCTCCTGGTTCCTCTTCTTCCACCTTGCTTGGTCCGCGCTCTCCCTCTCCCCGTCCCCCGACACCCTCTTATAGATGGGGGCCAGAATGTTGAAAGTGGTCACGCTGATGAAATCAGTGCCAGCTTCGAGCGCTTCCTCCCGCCCCGACGGCCCAGCCTCCCTGCCTGCCGCCAGCCGTTCCAAAGTCTCCTTGTCAAATGCTAAGGAGTCCCGCTCCACTTCGGCAACCCTCCCACTCGCACGCACGCTCCCGTTGCCTCCGTTTACGAGGCCCTTCCTCCGGCGGAAGTGCGAGTAATGATGTGTCGGACTTTTTGGCGGGGTCACACTGGTTCTCACTTTCGGCAGGACTACCGAGTAAGAAGCGCTGACTGCGCTGCTGTTTGTGAGAGGAATGATGCCTGTGGAGAACCCAGGGGAAGCCCTTCGGGCGATGTCCATTTCCGTGGCGTCAGAGTTCTTCGGTTGAGTCACCTCCTGCGGAGACTTTAGCTCTATGAGTGGCGGTGCAGTGGCGCTGTTAGAAGAAACCCTAACATCTTCCGGAGAGCTATTGCGACCAATGCCCCTCTCAACATCTGTTTCAAGCTCCCTCAGAGCGTCAGCACTAAGACGCGAGTACTCTGGCCCACCAAGACCACGGAAGTGGCCCCTCGAAAGATGCTCGGGGCAATGCCGGGCGGGGTAGCTTTGAGCAAGCTCGTCGCACGTGCATCTGCTCTCGTGCCTACGCTTCGGGCTGTGCTTTCCGTCGTACAAGGACCCCGATGATAGCAACCGCTTCACATAAGACCTGATGGATTGTTCTGTAGCCATAAACCTCCTGAGCACACCCTCTTGGAGCCCCAGAGCAATGATTCAAGGAACTGATATTTGAAGAGAACTGGTCTCCTCTCTCCTAACCGTCTCAGAAAGCTTCCTTAAGACGACCTAGGACTAAATGAGAAGAGGGCGATGTGTGGTGCCTCATGGGTGGCGCCTTTTCCCCACCTTGGAAACTGCTTGGAAGCAATGCTCAATCTCCTTTGGCAATGCCTATTTTGCACCTACCTACTTTACGCATGACTTATTTGTTCTAACCGGGTTTCTATTTTTCCCCGGTGCTCATCAGCCGGGTCTGCTCGGCATTCGGAACCATCGACTGGACTGCTTTACGTGCCAGGTATGCTGACTCGGCAAGGAGTAGATGAACTGGGAGCAGTTCAATGACGGTTAGCACTTACGCATTAGCACGGTTACATAACCGTATTTTAAATAGTAGGATATTCAACAAATGTCGGAAGGAAAAGTCGTCGGCAGAGAATCGGTTGGCAAGGGTTCCCAAGGGCGCGACGGGATCGCTTCTCGCCAAGCACCGACATGCAGCTGTACGCGTGTTCCAATCGACGATGTTGGACCGGGTCACGTGAACCGAGCCAATCGAATTGGCGCACCCCTTTGACATCCATTGACCAGATTCAGTTACCCGACGGTTAACCTGAGGCTTTCCTTTTAACTAGCTAGGCCCTCGCTATCGTAGCCCCTGTACAAGGCTGGCATGCACTGCCTCACTGGGGCTGGGACATCTTACCGTGCCGAAGCCGGCTTCGGTAACTGCATAACGGAACCAGCCACCTTCACCGGCTATCCTGGATCCCTATGCATGCCTCCCGGGGCTGCCCCTTATTACCCCCGGGCACGACCGGGTTGAGGCCATCCCCTTATGCATGACAACCCATGCATGATGACCCAGCATTGAGCAAGCTCCTTGTTGAAATATCCGGCCGATCTGATTATTGTCAATTTTGTTACCCTGAACACCTTGTGCCTCGTAGCTAAACTTTACTCATGCTCCGGGTTTTCGGCAGTGCGATCTCCTTGTCAGGCATTGAAAACAAATCAAGCCCTTATGAGCGTAGCACTAGGTCAGATATTACATAATTCCATAGGGAATATACAGGAGACTACCGCGATATTTCCGAAGCAGTACTCTCTGCCCGGGCGTGGTTCAAGCCAAGGAAAAGTGGTTCAAGCCTCAAAGACGGAGCTCACGCTCACGAATGCTAGAGGCTAGAGCTGCATGTGGCTGCAGGAGCTGCGCTAAGGTTGCATTCATCATTCATAATTCAGCTCAGCTAAGCTTGGAGAGCAGGACTTCAATCGTAGCTTTCCCGTACGGCATCAATACCTGTTATTACAAAAGTTGCTTGCATTCACGCGCTGTGCCCGAGATCAATGCGCCCCTAAGACATTGTATTAGGGGCTGGCCAATCTGAGAAGCAATTGCACAAGCAGGCCATTGCCAGCAAACAATTGTGGAACGACGTTCTTTTTTACAAGTATAGCTCAATAGCAAGGTGGTGTTGTGATCGCTTTTAGACCTGCTGAAAAGACTGCTGCCCCAAAGCACTGGAGACATGATCCTCTTCGATCAGGAAAGTAGAATACTCAGCGATGCATTAGTGGCACGCTTGAAAGAGTAAGTCCTCTTCAAAACTAATTTGATTGCTCGTCTCGAACTCAACTCCTTCCCCGCATGGGTTGATTGGTTCTGTAGCTCCTCCTTCACTTTCCTAGACCCCTTTCGATAGGAACTTTCAAATATCGTTTACCTCTGCAGAATAAAGGGGAACTCCAGCAGTTTCAAAGCTGGTGGAAGACATCCGTCTCTTGGATTCTGAGAACAGACATGCTTTTTATCATCGGGGCTCGCACGTGAGCAGGAAGGAACAGAGGAGTAAAATCCTGGTGCCTCCCTGCATTCTAGCTGAATGGTGGCAATTAGAAAGTCACGACGTCGAAACCCAGTGTTGAAATGGTTCCACTCACTTGCAGATCAGAGAAGCCAGCCGAAGTGGACAGTCACCTCGTTGAGTTTGACGATGTCCGCTACCATGTACAGGTATGCACACCACCTGACAGCAACCTGCATTAGGATTCCTGGGGCAAGCTGTCCGTCCGCTGGTCCTGAAACAACACGATCACAGCAGCACTTTGCACCACTTGTTTGAACAGTTGCTCGTCCATGATGACTCTCGCCCCTCACTCACAACCTAAGGCCTTAGGTTCAGGTTACCTGCTCTTAGGTTGGCAGCACAACGAAGAGACGCAGAGTCATGATTGACAAGTCTCAGTTCACTGGCTGCAGGCCGGAGCTGCCACCAGTCACATCACAATCTCCATCGGGTTGCCTGTGGCTCCCCCGGGTGCAGCTGTTGCAGGGGGACTAGGGGGAAGCATCGTTCCCTTGGGGGCTCTGGAGGCTGTTGAAGCAGCGTACGGGAGCTATGCAAAAGTTCTAGATGAACCGGAAAAGGGGTTCGACCTGACCTTAGAAGTAGACGTTTCAAAGGTTCCAACTGGGGAAGGTGCGTCCGCCCTCTTCTGATCCATTTTCATATGCACTAATGTACTTCTTTGCGGACTTGCTGTTGATATTCTGGGTCCTGACGAAATTTCTTCGGACTGTGGCTTTTCAATGAAGAGGTTGCCTGTCAGAAACTTCAAATTTCCCGTGTGATTTCTCGAGGAATCCCACTCAGCAAATCTAACAGAACAGCTCACTCATATTCCAGAATGGATGCCATTCCTGACATAGACGTTATGTCCACGCTTATAAGCACTGTCAGCTTCAAACTCTCAAGCTGGTTTTTTCCTTCCGTTTTCCCTTTCTTCACATGTTCGCAGTTTGAAAACTTGATGCCTCTTCATTGCCAGGTGAACAACAAAAGATTATCAGGAGTTTAGCCTCTTTACGAAGTACTATCATGGCGGCTCCTTTGCGAAACATCTTGAAAGCGCTCTCTTCAGAAGGGGGAGACCCTCAGAGTCCCCCATCCGCAGCCGCAAAGCCCACCGCTCTCTCATATCGACCAAAAGAGGCCTTCTACGTGACTCGAGATGTAAGTGACTCGTCTCTGCATACTTCTGCCTTATATTTTATTCTTCTGATGAGTCCTCTCCTGATGATGCATGTGCAAGTCTAGCAAACGACTGATTCTGATTGTTTGCAAGGCCCTCTGAGAAACTCTTCAAGGGCAAGCCACACTGTTTCACTTCGCGGTGCTCACGAAACCGCTAGCTGGAGACCTTACGCTCCGTTCCTCTTCTCTTGGTCTCCTGCTTCTGGATTAAACATTGAACCGCTTGACTGTCGCCGGCAGGCTGAAAAGGCGACCGTCGTCTTTCCCATGAACTTCCAAGACAGCAACGATGTGATCATCGCCAGCTCGTTTCTCCAGGTGAGTGACCGGACCTTCTAGACAGTTCTCGCTGCAGATTTGGTTGTTGCTTGCATGAGTGAGGGGTTATGTTCAACGATGATATTTTCGGAGTTGCACCTCATCCCACCTGAGGTTCAGGCAACGGCTTAATTTGCAAACGGGAAGTTCTCTGCGTTCGGTCCTTTCTGGATGATCGTACCGTCGGGCGGATTCTCGAGGCTAGTCGTATATTGGCTCATGTGAGCATTTCAAAGTTGGTCTACAAGCAGGCAAACGAGCTTGTACTGAGAGAGCAGGCCCTGAACTCTTGCAGTCGACTTAGCTCAGCGGAATGTCCATCCTCAAAACGCTCTCGTTGTTATCCCAAACCCTGACAGCTCTCCATCGCTTTGCTTTCGGGTCCGAAATCCTGATGGTTTGAGAGTGCCTCTGCCAAAGCCGATTGCATTTCCAAGCGATGTGCGCGCCACAGGACTTTGAGAAGCTCGGCGAATGGTCTCCGAAGACGTAACAATCCTAGCGGGCGGTCGATTTTACTCCTTTTGCAAATGTCCGTCCGTACACGATCTCTTGGAAGCCCAGCGGACCGCGTCCGCCCAGACGGCGCCCTTTTGCGTTTACTCCCAAGTTCCCCCCTCTCGAAATCAAGAACGCCCCACCTGCTGTTCCGGACTGCATTCATAAACGTCGATTCTGGTTTCTGAATGTGGTGCGTGCTTGCAGGAATTCATGGAAGCCCGGCGGACCGCTTCCGCCCAGACGGCGCCCTTCTGCTCCTACTCCAAGTCCCCGCCTCTTGAGCTCAAAAACGTCCCCCCCGCCGCTCTTAAGGCGAACGCGGGCTATGTCTCTTTCGGTGAGCCAGAACAGTCTCGACTGCTTGGACTCGTATCCCCACCCCCTCACGCTTTGCGATTGGAAGCCTACAGCCAGTCTGGACGCCCCAACTCTAGTTTGCATCCTTCGCGCTTATTAGAGTCCAAGGACAGTCAGCTTGGTACAAACAGAAACCTTATCTCGTACAGTTATCTTCCCGAGGCACGTGCAAGGCGACAAACTGGGGCGCACCGCATGGGCCCTCCTGACCTTCTATGCTTACGTCAGCTACCACATAAAGGTGAGCCGGAACAAGCTCGTGCGCAAGTGGGAATGTTTATAATGTGTTTCGCATCGGGATCAAAGAATGCACGACAAAGCCTTGAAAATTTATGAATGAGATTCCTGTCAAGAAGCTCAAAACAATGTCGATGGAAATCGGCCCTTTGTCCAAACGAAGACCTCCGCTCCTCATTGCTCTTCTGCGCAACGATGATTCCTGGTCTCAAGCATGCTATCGTTTGGCAGGGTCGGTTGGTGGCGCGTTACAGGGAGTGTCTTCTGACGACCTGAGAAGCTGAGAGCATTCGTTTCGTCCTTTGCAGTGCTCCAAAGCTTTCATGCACACGCGAATGCGAAGGCGGGTTGAAGGCCTGATTCAGGTGCTGCACAAGGCCAAGCCAGAGACGGTCAAGGAGAAGAAAACTGCCTCCGGCCGGACCTTCGTGAAGCCAACTTGAGATGAATATTGGTCAAGTTTATGGTTCACAACTGCCTGCATGCATTCCCTGTGCTACAAGATGCAGCCGAGACGAGCAAGCGGCTTGCCACGTACGCGTCCTTTCTTCTCGCAACGTCACCCACTGATAGCCGCCAGGAATACGAAGTTTTAAATTCAATGACGCAGGTCCAGGAACTTGGTTGACGGGCTCTCTTCAGAGGGGGAACGTCCATGTTGGCATTTCAAGTCCGCGGCCCGCCACTTTCATTAGCAAATGTACGTTTGTATTTGTACAAAACCATGATACAACTCTGATTCCGAGGATCTGAATATGGCCACGCGCAACGAAATGTGCTAGGTGGTCCGCATTGAACCGCGTATCCGATCCGAGCGAATTGGCCGCGGCGCCTGGACTTTGAAGTTAACCGTACTAGGTTTTGGAAACTGCCATGCAGCGGCGGCCAGGCATAGGCCTGCCAGCAAACCGACTCAAAATGTCGGCAAACGTACTGAATGAGCTGCGGCATGATTCTCAGTGCTCAGTACTCGCGGTCTGGCCACTGTTCTCTCGATCATGGCGGCCGCGCAGGCTTGATTTGAGGAGCCATGCATGGCCGGGTATTACTAAACGGTTATTCCGACAATTTCATACTGAATCCTCCATGTATATTGGTCGTGGACGATCAGTCGCTAAGTGCAATGATTCAACTAGTAAGAGCGGTCATGCGGCGCGTCGCACAGGGTTTGTGTTGGTGCATGCAAGTTTTCGATGCCTAGCTGCTGCAGCCTGCTTAATTGTACGTCAATCAACTCAAAGCTCAAATAAAACTTCTGACATGACTTGTCATGATCCTCGAAGTGTACATGCAATGAGATAGCCTGCAACATGTGTGAGTCCTGCATATGCAAAGTAATCATACGCGGTTGACTATACTTGAACAAACCCATCCGGCTCACACAGTTGACTTTCTATATCCGGCCCGGCCCAGCCCGAGGCCAGCGGCGGCGCCGCTTTAATAAGGAGGCCGCAAGTGACTCGAAGATTTGACCTCACGATTTGCATGCTCGATCGCGGCCTGTCCTGTTCAGATTTAACGTCTTTCTGTCCGCCTGCTCTAGGAACTGCATGCTTTGGCTGCATGTACGCTCAATGTCCAAACTTGAAAAAGAATTACATCCAGATCATGTGGTGTCGTGTCTAATGTACAGCTTTGGATTTAGCACCTACGTGCATATCGGCCGATTGTTCTTCTCGTTCTCGTTACTGCAGTAGGCTGCTGCCAATCTGCACCAACTGATTGCCTCGCTAAGTTTGACTCGAGAATTGAGACCTAGCTTTGCGGATGGAATTCTTCAGCTCAAAACCAGGAGATAGCGCACGTTGACACCGCACACTCTTCCACGAGCCAGTGCCGGTCAGCACAGAACTGCTGCTTGTGTCCTCTACTTGACCAGCGCTCACCACATCCCTCACCACGACCCCCGCCGAACCGTCTTTACTACTTTCAAAGGCAGCTCGAAGAAGCCCCTCTCCGAAAGCCCTTGCCCCTGAAGAAGATCCTCGCCGCTCATCTGCAGGCATACTCTCCTCCATTGTCCCCTGATCTTGAACAAACCGATCTGCCGCCCCCCTGCCCCTCGTGAGTACGCTTGTCTCCGGCCACCGCTCCTGACTCAGTACGTCAAGCCCTCTCGCAGAGTGGTACTTTCGGGCAGCGTAGACGCCGGACGGGCTCGCTTTTCCGACTTCTCCCCTCGCAGGCTCGCCCCACGGAGTCTCTCCCGCCGATGTTCTATCCCTCAATGACCCCTTTGGTGACCCTTTCCTTGATGCATCCGAAATTTTGGACGAATCCTCATCTCCTGCCCGTCTGGACGCGACTACTTTCGCCCCCTCGTTTGGCAATCCTCGCCATTCCCCCACCGCCCCCTCCTCCCGAACCTTCTCCTCGATCACCCGCCCCGGCGCCTGGCCCTCCCACTTCGCCTTCTCCTGGTCTCTCACAATCTTCATCGCTTCCCCTGCGCTCGCTCCCCCTGATTCTGCAGCCCTGCGTGCGCGGCGGCTCTCTACCGTGGCCCTCAGGGACGCTTTCAGAGCCCGGTACTTTTCGCCGCGCGTGATGGACCTGTCTTTGAAGAAGTCCCAGCTCGGCATCTTGTCGACCAGGCCGCCGAGGTACTTGCCGAACGCCAGGTCGCGCTGCTCCACCTCCTTGATGCCGCGCTGGGCCAACCGGAACACGTGCTTGATGTTCCTGTGAATTTGAGATGGCAGATTCGAAATTAGTGCATCTGTTTCTTGATGACTAAGCAATCCCGCTGATGCTTGGTGTTCCTGTGAGAGTGAAGTGACACTTCAGTCCTTGTCGATGTACTTTCAATGATGAGCCATTTGGCGCACGCTGATGCTCATGGCGGCTTCTCATACAGAACGTGTGTCAACTGGAAGACACACTGATGCTCCTATGTTGAATGCCTGCCCCGTTGTGGCTTTGCATTTTTCCTGGTGTACGGTTGAGAATGTTTCAAGCTGACCATTTTGGAGGACTTGTATACCTATATCTTTCGCTTCATGGTACAATCTTGCCGACCAGGAGACTTCTTCGATTGTTCCACATTCAGAGACAAATCAACAACAAATGAATGCAGTGTGACTCAGTACCATATCTTTGCTTTCATCAGTACTCAATGCCTTTCCGGCATCAATTTAACTTTGGAGCAGAGGGGACCAATTGATCATCTCCATTAGATGGTCAGTGCGCGTGTTCGATAACAAAGTATTGGTATTCATTAGGATTCCCTTGTCTAATAGTTGAGCAGATGTCTGATCTCTCAAACAAAGGGTCACGTTAAGCTCCTACTGGAAGGTCCTCCTTCAAGATCAACAGTTTGACCACTGTGCGGAACGCCGTTGAGTTCAAACATAGTGCTGCGAAGAAGCCAAACTGGCAAGAGCAGCTGGATCTAAGTAAACAAGTTTATGACAAACTAAGGCGATTACATCCATAACTTGAGACTCCCTTAGGTCCTGAGCGTGCTAAACAGTGACGCTTGAGTTTTATAGATTGTTGTTTCAGAGATCAATTCACACCACCTTTAAGGCAGGAAAAATACTGGTGGTGGTTTTTGGTCACCTTTTCTGTTTGAAACAATCAACACGTCTGTTTGAAACAATCTGTTTGAAATAATCAACACGTCAAAAGTTTGCTACCAACCTGAAATGCTCCAAATGATGTGGTCACAAGTAACATTTTTGGCTGTTGTTCCCGGAATGTCAAGATACCAAGAATGAACAAATCTGTTACTGTCGCTGATTTTATGACGAAAGCATTGAGTGACACCAGATGATGTCCAGAAGGAGAAAACATATAGCTCAATGCAGCTTCCAAGAAAAGCTGTTCACCTCTCTGCAAATTGCTGGATGCGAGGAACCCTCCTGAGTACTTTCCGCTCAGTCTTGAGAACAAGTCGATAGGCCCTTCGCAGCCCCAAGAAGTAGGCGCTAATCAGAATGGCCTCCGAAAGGACCATGGCTGCTGCCTCAGGAAGAATATAATCTTTAACCTTATTGGAAAGTCCAGTACGACATTGACAAAGTGAGCTGATAGGGAAGCGGAAGTGCTAATCTACGGCGCCACCTCCAAGCGAATTGCGGTTTGCTGCCAATTACTGCCTACCTTTGACCTGAGACCTATGACCTGGTGCTCAACCCAAGCCCAGCAAACCGACATGCACTTGTTTAGATGGCAATGCTGCACGTCAGCAGAGATGGTGCTCAATTCTTGTCCACTCTAAGCAAGTTTCTACAATGAATGCTTATGCTTTTCGGCTTGCTCCAACCACTGGTCACCTGAGGTGAATGACTGATTGGTGACGGCGCTTGTCAACGTCACTTTCATAATATTCTCCTACTTTTTCCTCGACTGTACATGCAAGCAGAAATGCAGAAAGGGAGGGGACTCGAGCGCTCCTCCTGCAGTGACAATGTTTTCCCTTCCTCAAAGTCAGAATCCTCTAGCTTGAATGATCCAGCGCAACCTCAGCCTGCGAAAGCTTGCATGATTCTGAGAAGTGAAGCTGGATATTGCGTCAGCAAGCGCCTATGCAGCTAGAATCCATGACGTTGCACAGAACAGCGTGGAATCTCTTAGACAATTTCGAGCCGTCGATCTGCACCGATCCTGACTTCGAGAATCTTGCACGCGACGGTTGGATGGATATCGACGGCTCGAATGTCTAGAGGAGGCATCGATGTCAACCGACGCCCCGCGAGTCAGACAGCGGTTTTCCCCCGTTCTTCCCTGAGAATCTGGGACTGTAGAACTTTTACAATTATCTTTCGTGTCTTCATACTGTTCTTGTGGTTGCTTTCAATTGCGAAATGCGGGGAGAATCTCTCTGATTTCAAGCTGGACGAAGGCGCAATGCGGCAATAGAGAATCTGAAAGCTGGCACATATGTGCTACTAGACAAGAAATGAATGCAGTTCGAAGTGCGGTTCATCATGCTCCTCCCAAATTGTCGAACGTCATGAGGGACCATCTGAATTTTGGAAAATGCAGCATTGCACTCCTAACTGGACGCCAACCTCAATAGGTTCTGACTCTGTCAATCTGGCGCCAAAGGGACCACAGTAGAGCTGTGCAAATTGTGGCATGCAGGAAGAACGTGAAGAGCGGATCCCTTTGTAGAAGATTGACCGGACACTGCAATGTCTAGGGAAGGAGTCATGTTGAATTGCTGGGGCGACCCTCAGTCAGTTTCAGTAGGCTATGAGACGACAGAGGGCAAGTTATAGGCTCGCCAGGAGTGCCAAAGAAATTGACAACATTGCACGAGCCACTTTGCAGTGCACAAATAGGTAGACTCTTCGAGGAGTGATAAGCCATCACAGAGGGTATGAGGAAACGGAGTGCATGAAAGGAGAGCAGTCTTTATTCTTGAGAGGCCGCTCAAGAAACTAGGTGCCGGTAACTCTGCAGAAGGTGGCCAATTGAGTTTATTGGCAGGGGAACTAGATTGAGGAGGGCAAGAAGCAGCAACCAAGATGACGATGATGGAGGGGCCCTACACGTTGCTCAAGTCCTCCGACTTGGACCGCATTCGGAACACGCTGCAGGAGGCCCCGCAAACGAGCAACGTCTTAGACGTGAGCGGGCCAGAACTTCTTACTGGCTTGCTACAGACACAAAAGCAGGAGTCTTGGTAACGAACAGAAGTCTGGTAGATTCGAGGCTTGTTATAAAGCTTGCTTGCTTCGTTCTTTGTCGGAAAAGTGAAGAGCTGTCGACTTGCCAAGCAAATGCTGGACTGTGACTGCAGGGGACTGAATGAGTAATGAACAAGTCGTTGGAGCTGTGTTCAGTGGCCCAGCAGCTCAATTGCCAATATCCAACCTGTCCTGAGAGGAGTATGAGACACCCTACATGACTTGCTGCTATAATGCTCCACTGGGCTGGTCAACGGTTCGAACAATTTAAAGGGTTAAGGAGGAGCGGCACCAGTTACAAAGACAGCAGTCTCACTTCTTTCTCAAAGTGTGCAGTGAACTTTAAGTACTTAGTCTATGCGGTTTCATTGCACGAGCTGTGGGCACTGGTATTTGAGCACGAAAAGACGGTCGAAAACTCTCCTTCCTGAACTTTGACCCCCGTACTCACCTCACGCTGACCCCACTCTCACTTCTGCAGAAGGTCACACTACACGCCGCATCAATAGAGCGATCGAAGAAATGGCCGAACACAATCCACGCGCTCCGTGCAAAGAAGGAGGCGGCAAAGCGGGAGAAGGCAGAACTAGAGGAGGCGGAGCGGTGCAAGGTGGACGCAGAGGAGGCCGCGTTCCGAGCAGAGCAGCGCAGGATGCAGGTGAACAAGCATAAGGGTCTTCTTTTGGGGGAATATATGACGAGTATGTCGTATGTGGAGCTCCACACGTAGGCGTCCCAAGAATAGTGTTTTAGAAGGCAAAGTTCAGTAGCCGAAGTTCCGCATCAAATGCTGAAAACTTGCACATGCCGAGGTAGATATTCCCAGCGCTCCGTGTTCCAGAGCTCGAGAAAACGCATGCAGTCAATTGTTCGACTCACGGAAGCACGAGTGGATGAGTGCTCGCGTCTGCTTTGCAAGATTAATAGATTCGTCTGGCTGCGTTGGAAAACATGTCCCAAGAGCACAGCATCTGAACGGTGCAGATAACAGCATCCGAGCACGGTGAGAAACAGCTTTCAATCTTGATGTAAGCCTGAATGTTCGAAGCGTCGTGACGGATCAAGTCACTGCACAACGTGACTGGACTACTCAGTTTATTCACGATAGTGTGGCCAGTTGAGCAAGACGTCTCGACTATCTCGTGCCAGTCATAAGCTAATCTCCATCAGCTAATATCGACTCATAGTCTATCATATTCCCTTTCATGATGCAGATTGAGCGCGCCAACAAAATGCTGCACGACGAGAACGACATGGTGAAATCGTTCCACGGCAAGATGCTGCTCAGCGACATATTGCAGGCGAGCCCCACTTTGGCCTTTGACTAAGGCAACAGACCAATCGTACTCGTGCTTGTCTCGCCACCTTGGCACTAATTCGGAATAATAAGCCCTCTGCAGAGCAGGCTTAAGTCTTTCTTTAGAAAAGACCTGCCATTACTCCGTTTGAGGTCGAGCCTTACTCAGTAGCACAAGCGAGTACTCGGAATTACCACATTCGAGTCCCGTCTACTCTCAAAAAGAATTGAACAGCAGAGTATGGTGATACAATAAATTGTCTTTTTTTGACTTGAGATTGGGTTTGATTCGAGAACCCCCTTCTCAACCCGCGGAAACAAAGGCTTGTGCAGAGAGTGTACAATTTCAGCCACGTCCGTTGAAAACACCTTTTGAAGATTCTCAAAACGCGAATTAATCTGCAGGAGCGAGAAGCGCAGATCGCATACAAGCAGACCGTCAAACAGCTGCGCACCAAGGCGGACCAGGCTCTCTTAGACCAGCAGCGTGCGGCGCTGGCCAAAGCGGAAGACGAGGAGAAGAAGAAAGCGGAAGAGCGGAAGAAGAAGCTGCTCGAGCAAAAGACCATCCAAGGGAGCCAGGTGAGAAGACATTTCGAGAAGTTCCGCTTTTAGATTGAGAACCCTGTTGAGTGTTCTCTGAGACATACATAGACTCCTAATGGTTTCAGATAGCTGCCTTTTGATTTTGCCGCATCTTGAAGATCAATGAGACCTACGACTCGCTTCAAAACAAATGTCCAGTCTCAAGACCCTCGAGCGACTGCTCTCTGTCCGGTCCGTCCAAAACTCCAAACGGCCCTTGAACGTAGTTGCGTACTCTGATTCACTATCAGGTCGAAGAAGACGCTCTCATGATAAAAGCGCCCGTCCGACAAAATTTCCTGGCTCCATTTCCAGTTGGACGAGCTACGGACGCGCATTCTCAAGGAGCGCGCGGACGTCCGCGAGGAGGGCGCGCGCCTGCGCGCGCGCGCGGAGGCCGACGCCGCGGAGGCGCGGCGAAAGGAGGAGGAGCGCCGGCAGCAGGCGGTCGCCGCGAACCTAGCGACGGCGGCCGCGAACGACGCGCTGAAGAAGTGGAAGGAGGACATGCGGGAGCGGGAGCGGCAGGAGGAGCGACAGAACGCGGGTAAGGGGGTGGAGATGTGCGAAACGGGACGCATAAGCTATGAGTAAAGTGCACTTTTGGAACCTAGCTTGGGAGTGCGAGATAGTACTTTGAGGACTTCCGTCTCGTAGCAAGCGCCTCGTCGACATTGGGCAGAAGAGAGAGCCTGAATCCTGCTGAACGGCAAGTTTCGAATCAGACCAATTTTTGTTAACACACCAAAATCTCTACCCAACCAAGGTTCTGAAATGCTGCTGATCCACTTTTCCCTTTCCCAATCCATCAATTCATTCGCCTTTTTATTTGACCCGTAGACTTAACCAGAATTTCATCTCCCCGCGCAGAGTACGTCCTCCAGAAGCAGCAGCAGCTGGCCGAGCGCCGCGCGGCCGAGGACGCGCGCACGGCCAAGAAGGCCGCGCACCGCGCGCGCTTGATCGCCGCGCGCGAGCGCGCGCTGCAAGACTACAAGGATAAGAACGAGGCGCGGCTGAAGGAGCAGGAGGAGGCGCGGATACAGGCCGAGGACAACCGGGAGAGGGAGGCGGCGGAGCGGCGCGCGCGCGAGGCGGAGGCGATCGACAAGAGCCGGAAACAGCAGGTGAGAAAAGGACTTTTTGTGGCCGGGAGAGGAAAGACTTGCATCGTAATGATATCGTGAATCAGTTTTGTAATGGCAGAGCTTCTGGCGGCGGCTTTAAAAGCTCCAGGCAAAGGCGGTTGACAGAGTCCAAGACAGCGCGCGAGGAAAGGACTGTTCGTGTCCGGAGAAGGAAAGACTTGCATGACTCTGATGTCGAGATCTACTTTTGGGATAGTAGGGCCATTGGCGACGGCTAGAAGGGCGTCAGGCAGAAGGAGTCCACAAGAGACGGAGACTGCAGATGAGCGAGGCGGCTTGTTTCGCTGACTGTGTCTTTTCGCGGCCGGTTTTGGTTCCATACTACTGTTTGGAAGCTTGGTCGTTGGTTCTGGAAAGGACGAAGATTGAAAAGAGCCAGAAGCGTGGCGTGAGAGCTGGGAGCAAACCACGCTCGACTTCCGAATTTTCGAGGTTTCAAGTGACCAGCTTTTCTCGTTCCTTGCAGCTGTGGAACAAGCACAAGCAGCGCGAGGCGGAGTTCCGCGAGCAGAAGGAGTTTGTGGACCAATGGAAGCGGCGGAACGCGGAGATCAAGGCGGAAGAGGCGAAGACGAAGCAGGACGCGCTGGCCAAGGCGCGAGCCATGCAGGCCGCGCTCAAGAAGCAGATGGTGGGCCTTTCTCCCTTCTTTCCGTTCTGTGTTACAGGGCGACTCGATAGGCATAAGAAAAAAGGCGACTACCTTGCGAAGTGTTACGAAGTGCGTGAGGAGAGCAACTGTTTGTTGATGATGAAACTGGAGTTTGGCTATGGATACCTTGCATTCACGCATCAGTACGTGATCAGATGGTACCGTACGCACTTCCTCCTTGGACCTTACTACCAAGGTGCAGCGGACAGACCACTTGTACGACCGAGCGACTGTAACCCAAAGATCCTCGCGCATCCGAAGTTCGCCTACGGTGTATATTCCTCGTCAACTCTGTCATATCTACTGATCGGAAGCGGTAACTTTTCTGGTCAAAGCCCTCTACGTCCATGCCTTGAATGTGACACCACGTCAAGCTAAGCTTTCTTTTCCTCAACGAGCTTACTGCCATACGCCCACTTCCCTTCTTCCCTGATTCGACGTTATACTTAGCCTAGGCGCGTCTCACTCACAGGACAAGAAGGCCCGTCGAAGGGAACAAGAGCGGATGCAAGACTTGGAAGAGTTCGACGCAACGATGGCGGCGCTGTCCGAAGACGAGGCGACGTTCCGGGAGTATGCGGACGTTTGCGTCAACGAGTGGGCGACCCTGGGGAAGAGCACCAAACCGATGACGCTCATGCTGAGCAAGAAGCGGGAAGAGCTTATGGCCGCGACGGTCGACTTATAGACTTTGACTTATTCGGCTTATATGTTTATAAGATTGCAATGGAACACGGTTCTTGACTAAGCAAAGGACATAGAACTGCTTGAACACTGCAATGGAGTCAAAAAGTGCATACTTAGTGACGTTTTTTACTCAAAGGTGTGCGAGCTCCGCGTGATGTGTTATTCACATATTGTGCGCGTCATAAGCAAAGGATTCGTGCGCATGGCCTGCAAAAAGTGGGGTGTTTTTGTCATGGTGGTGTTTAGACCGAATGATGGCTGATCCACCACGCATGAGTTTCACGACAACACACGCGGCAGTTGAAAACGTCAATATTACGAAGTGCCTGTGACTATTGGCAACATCGATGTTTGCTGCTTGTTCACGAGCTACATTCTAGAGCGTGATACTTTCTAGCTGGAGTTGTCTTGAACAATCGAAGCATCTTCAAGTCACTGGCCGGCCTAACGAAGTAAAAAGTTTGTACGTTGACATGTGCCAGAAGTCCTGTCAGACAAAAATATACGTAGCTGCTGCCAGCCATATACGATGATGCAGTGCTGCTAATACAGCGCTGTGTAGCACCCAGGAGTAGGTTAGCACCCAGGTCACCCAATTCTGCTTGTATGTACTCGGAGCAGGATTCGAAAAACTTTAACCAAGTAACTTAAGCAGAGCCGGCCGGTCCCGGGGCCGCGGCCGCGAGCCGTGGAACAATCTGGTCCGCAACGATATCATCGGACGGCTAAACTTCCATGTAACCAAGATTCAAAGATCACAAAAATCCGAGGAGTCAAACTCTATTAGTCGGCGGTTGCAGCCGTGGTTTACGTCCCAGAAGTTTCCTCTTTTGTGTCAACTCCAGAAGGCCGTGTAGAAGGCTGGCCAAATGGACACTTGGTGAGATATTCGAATGCCTCACTCTACTTGCAGGACGGTTGTTCTGAAAGAAGCATTGGAGTCGCTCTACCATACACGATCTGCAGCTGCCACTTTGTAGGCCGCTAGCGGCGCACATTGGTTTTACTCTTTGAGGTGATGAAGGGGGCCGCTCCTGAAGGAATTTTCAATCTGAAGAAGATTTGTGGTCTTTGCTGAGTCGCGATTGACCTTGTGCAATCAGCTCTGAGGCGGAGCTAGCGGCATTACGATCAAAGGCCAGGGTGCTTGCAAAAAGTGTTGGTGGGAAGGCGATTTGCCAGCATTGTCGACATTGCACTATTTGTCCAGTGGCACAAATTTGATACCCTGTGCAACTGTTAGAAGCAGCATCTTTTAGGTGAATTTTACCGCTGGGATGTTGGGAGGCGATAGAAGTGAGGGAGGGGGTTTGGAGCGGCACCAGAGTCCTCACGCAGAAGACCTGAATCGTGTTCATCCGCCTGCAATGTGGAGCCATGTTCCGGTCTGAGCAGAACCTCCGGACCTTTTCCACACAAAGTATTGCAGACGAAGAGGAAGCCGACAGTTCCCCTCTGCTCTCTTCACAAAATCAGAGCAAGCAGCGAAAGGGGAGCAATCTGAGGTATCAATCGGGTCTGTCCCAAGGATCGTTTGTGTCGTATGGTAACACGTCATTTGAGGTTGATGCTGAAGTTCCTTTACCAACTGAAACCCTGAGGACCGGCAAAGAGTGGCCATCTGGGATAGGAGCAGACAGCGGTGCAGGCACTCCTCGAGAGCTCTCTGTTCAGGAGGCGTCAGATCTGCTTCCCCTCTTTGGAAGCAACCACATATTCAGCAGCAAAAACACTCGAAAGCCAAACCCCCTCTTCATAGCTGAAGAGGCTCAGGCTTCAAATCCCTTGTTCTTTGAGAGTAGCTCACCGGAAGTTAGCCCTAGTCCCCGGCATCCTGTGACAAGGCTCTTAAGCGCAGAACCACCTTTGTCCAAGGAGAACAGTCGGGACAATCCGGTTTACTCTCCTGCTGAAACGCCAAGAGACTCGCCAAGCAGTAGCTTTGCCTCACTTGAGAATTACCAGCTCCGATCTTTTACAGTCCCAGACGTCGCTGCTCAGCTCGATTCAATCTCTGCCAGCATGACTGTGAGTGTGAGCGATCAAGGCTGGCAGGATAGCGAGGGGGCGCAGCACTCGAGGAGGTCATCCAAGCAGCAGGTCTGGATGGAGTCGGGGGAAGGGAGGGAGGGAGATTCTTACGCAAACACCATGCTTGCTGAAAGCCTGAGCTTGTCAGGGCCTCTGGGAAACGTACCTCTCAGCAGAAAGTCCTCTGCAACTAGGTATGGGCCCTCTCGGCAGCCTAGCGTTGACAGTGCCTTCCCTGGGGACAAGGACTACCCGAGCATCACCTCACAAAGCCGCATGAGCCACTCAGGGCCCCTGCAGAGGGATGGGTCGAGCTTGAAAATGGAGCCAATCAGCCACTCCCCGGAGCTTGAGGTCCAGCAGAAACCAAAGAGCAGGCGCGCTAGTAAAGGGGATCTGTACACTGGTTCTGCCATGGGGTCGCAGCGCCTGACTGGAGATATGTCGAGGGAAGCAGGCGAGCCAATCAGCGAGAAGGCTGCTGAAAGTGCGCTGGTTGACATCAGTGAGCTGGAACAGAGAGGTGAGTCAGGAAGCTTCTTGTCTTGGAAAGGGGCTTTTCTTCCAACATCCGCTGAAGTGACCTGCTGAGCTCAAGTACAAGCTCCTCTCATCACGAGCTGAGTTTACAAGCTTATCAAAACTCCAACAATCGTCAGGGCTGATTCTGTTGAAAGGGCTGAGAAGCTTCATTTTTTGCATGAATATGCAAAGAGGGGTGTGACAGGACAGGATCATCAGTTTCGACCATGAGCTTAAGCAGGAGACCTCCTGGAGTCCGCTTATTCTACCTCACATTGTATCGGACATGCAAACGGAGACCTTGTCAAGCCCTGTGCGTAGGCGGACAGACCTTGTCAACCATCATTGCCAATCTGGAGATTCTAGTAACATAGTTAATACTTGTGCTAGAAGACGCAGTTAAAGATAACGCCCGCATGATTTCTAATCGATGTGCGTTGCCTTACCCCAGGTACCGCTGTTCCTCGAGGAGATTGGCAGCACCTCTTCGGCTCACAAGGAGCAGACCAAGCAACCGTGGTTACCATCGAAGCAGACTACACAAACGGCTATGACGACACCCAGATCAGCCGCCAGGGCTCTCGTCCCCTCTCCAAACGGCCGTCTCTCTCTGGCCCCATTCTCAGCACGACTAGGAACGGCAGAGACTCCGCCTACAGCAGCCAAAACGTAACGCCAAGCGCGGCTGGACAGAAGGGCGTTACCAGTCTCTCGAGAGCGGGGTCGCAGGCAGGGGAGGACGGCGAGAAGCGGCCGCGGCGGAGCCTGACGCTGAAGAGGGTTTCGGACGGGCAGGGTGAGGAGGAAAACGGACGCGAACGGACGCCCAGCGCGGAGAAGAAGAGCCGCTGGCTGAGGTCGCATCCGGTGGACCGGGGGCTGGCGGCGCTGAATGATGACGAGGAGAGCGGGACGGTTTCGAGGACTAGGCTGGGGAAGGCGACTCCAGGTATGTCGTCCGAGCTGGAAACTAATATTGCTGTTCTTTATCCGTTTTGTTATCTTTCGACTTACAGATCCGTGAAGCGAGAAACATTCGAACCACGTTGTAACAGGCGTCGACCATGAGTCTTTCGTTCTATTCCATCAGATGAATGGATTGCGACGAGATTCCGAGGCCTGGTTTAGATCGAGGCGAAAGGCAAGGCGCTGAAGCCAATCAAAGCGTCAAGTGGGGAAAGTCCGGGTTTTCTACCCAGCTACTGCAACTGTTGAGTCTGACTAGTTTTCCAGGCCTTGGAGCGGCTTCAGCTTTGTGTACCACCTTTTTTTCCCAGCGAACGCTTTTTAGGTATTTTTAGGTACCTTCTTCAAATTTGTCACCCGGCAGGATTCGCCGCATCCCAGCGATTGACAGCAAAGAACGGCTTGTCCTCTCGCGGTATCCCAATGAAGGTGACGGTTGTCGCTCGCATGTCCAGAGGATTGCTTGCCATCTCAAGGCTAGGATAAGGATTAGAAGGACTTACTTCTTCAATTATCTGGAGGCAGTGGGAGCAGGATTCTCATCTTTTCAGAGAGGATCGTCGATGTGATGAAGGTTTGCGAAAACTCTCCTAACCGGCCAAGCAACAAATTAGCAAGGCTCAGACAAACTTCGAAGCACGTGACGGGGTAAATATGCCCGCGGTGGATATTGAAAGAAAGCTTCGGGATGTCCGACCTATCATTGCACTTACGACACGTGGATCAAACGATTGTCAGACTGTTCGTTTCGCGTACCGGAAAAGACGTTGTGGGATCAATTGGAACACACCTTTGACGCCACCCCCTAAGTCGGCAGTGTCTTGCAGGACCTTAAAATTGCTTTAGGGGCAGAAAGGGAGCACAACGCATGAGGACCGCACCGGGCGTTCAAACCTGAAAGTTAGAGACGTCAGCTTTCTGATTCCTACAACCGTCACAGTCCACGAGCCAGAAAGCAATGAAAGTCCATTTGTGCAGAATGCAGACACTCTTGCACCACTAGACATTAATTGCTCACCGCACATCTCTCTCCTGTCCAGGCGAGATCGCCATGGTTTCCCTGGAGGCGGCCACGGGCGGGGGCGGCCCCGAAACCCTCCGCATCGCGCGCAAGCTCAGCGACAGCAGCACTGAGTCGCAGCCGGCGTCCCCCAGCGGCGACCACCCGATGCGCGGATCCGACGCGGCGTTCGAGCCGCTGGTGCCGCTTAAACCCCTCAAACCCCTCAAGATCATCCCCAACCAGGTGGTTATGCCGGTGAGACTGCAGCCCGCGCCGGCGCCGGCGCGCAAGCAGAAGCGGTTCTGGGAGAAGTCAGCCTTCCGGTGGTCCGTGGCTCTGGGCGTGATTGTCCTGGTAATTGTGGTGGTGGCTGTGCTGGCGTAAATGTCAAATTTGATTCCCGTCGGCGTTTGCGTAGGACTGAAGATTATTGCTTAGGCCTGAAGATATATATTGATTGAGAATTGGAATAGGAGTGCGTTGTGCGTAGGATCATAGGTAGGATTGGGTGTTAGTCATGCGGGGAATCTAGAAGGCGGCCATTTGTGTGCGTTTTATGGCCGACAATCGAGACGGCGGCGGAGTCATGCAGGCTGCGTGTATTGCCCGAGCTAGAGTGTAAAGGCATTTGAGCGACCGACGTAGGACTGCTGTACACATGTCGGTTCATATGTAAGATACGGGTGCTTGCGTCCCGCCTATCCGTTGAGGTGGTAATTGAACTGATTGCGAGTAGCTTATAATGTAGGACGAGAAGAGTGAATTAAGCTGGGTGGCGCGGCGAAGCACTGACCTCAATCGAGTTCGCTGGACAAATGACGGTGGAGCGTCATGTGCTGCTTGGGATCAATCGATTTATATCCTACATGTGGCCAAATACAACGCCCGCAGATTCTAGTTAAAGGCCACTTGCAGCTTCATTTTTGCATCGCGAAACGCCCGCAGTGGATCTGTCTAAGGTCACGTTCACTAGTATCCTTGGGGGATGCGTGCCAAGCTCAGCTGTTACGTCACCAATCAAACGCTGACAGCGGGCGTGCCTGATTATACTAGTGAGCTCATCTGAAATCCGAGTTCAAATTCGGAAAAGAAGATTTGAACTGATGAAAACATTCAAGGGCGGCACAAGCATATCTACACTTGATCTTTACCAAATTGGTCGCATGCCACGTCATCACCCAGGCTCGTTTACGTAGCTTCGCCATACAGAAATTCTAGCTTGCGAGTTGTTGCACATACATGGGGCCTACACCACGTTGAGACGGTCATGATGCGACCCCCAAGCTGCGGTCCTTGTTTGAATCCTATGACCTTCTCAGTGACATTAATAAAGCAACGAGTAAGCTCTTGCAGTTGAGCGCATAGCTGGGTACGCAAAAAGCATTGCACCGTCGAATGCCAAATCATAACTCAGCGAAGGGAATATGACTTGATTGAATGCAGTTGAACCATAAAAATCATGCATGCATGCATGCAGAAAGCTAGGTCCATCATTGCTTCAAATCAGGTAGCTGAAGCTATACATGCGGCTCTGATTCGATCGGCACATACAGCGCAATGTCTGATGTGCCAGGGATCTCTCGGACACTTTAAACATTAACTGGGGGCGATTGCGCCTATACCAATGTTGAAGTCGATTCTTGTATGGGAACCTTATATATGATGATATTGCAACTTTTCAAGCAAGTTGAAGCGTCGGATTTGAAGCGAGTCGATCACAACATGATGCCATGTCCGACCGACTCATGATCCGACCTTCACCATGCGGGAGCAACAAGTAAGGGCCTGATGACTGCAGCTGAGTGTAATAATGACCGGGCGATTTGCAGACACCAATCTCGTTGGTGATCTGAAAGGCCCGCTGAATCAATTCTTGGCTTACGCAGATGCACAAAGAAAACGCTTCAGCCTAGCCTGATAGACAGCCCAAGCAAGCCTGCTCTGTGATCGCCTTGCAAAAGTTCCGCAGTGCCGGCAAATATGGTCTTGCCGTTAAGAGTCCTGTAGTGAGTCAACGCTCAGCACTGATAAACGGCTGAACTCAACCAGACTGTATGTCCTATATCAGTCGCAAGATTCTTGTGCTCGAAGCTACACCTAAAGGCGGACTAACAGGGGCTGCCAACTTTACAACAGCTGAAAAGCTTGTGACCTCGTTTGCTTGCTTACTTATCATGCCAGGCCAGCGCTTGTATAGGCTTATTAAGACTTAGCCTGTATATTCACGTCTCTATTTACAGCCAAAGGACCCACAAAAACAGGATCAACTCATGCAGCTAGCGCTGCTGAAATGGTCAACTTTCTACAGTAATGGTTTCGAGATAATGAAAGGGGTGCCTTGCTTGGAGCCAGATTGCGCATTTCAGTGTCAAGGCATCCTATCTTGTACCACCTGCACAAGGAATAGAAGGAAGCATTGTGAGGAGGTTTAACACCACATGCACGAGGTGTTCCACTCAAGACATAGGTTGAGACTGAGCGGTAGAAATCACTGCAACGAGGATAACCTGACCAGAGGCAGCTACAGTCCAACGTTGTATTTTTGAGCTCTAACTTTCACCAAAGTGTTTTGATTCACATTAAGCAGGAATCCTGATTAAACCATGGTCAACTCTGACCAGAAGACTGCCGGACTGCGCTTGCTTTGAACACGACAACTGGAGTGAATCTAAACGCAAGGACCTTGAAGAGAACCTGAAAGGCATCCAGGCTCCATAGATTGCTTCCTTGTAGAACACTAGTTGATACGAAGCAGTGGCAAAATCCAACCACAATCCAATCGTTCCTTTCAAGCAAGATTCCAGGGTCTGACCCCACTACTACCCATTTTCCAAGTCAGAGTATGGTCAGAAGACTCAAAAGGACCCAGTTCTGCAACAAGAGCTTTTCAACTTCTCTAAAAGCGTCAAACATTCAAAGCCGCTGAATCCACACTACAGGATCTCATCAATTGTCAAGGCAAGACTTCAGAGTGGTGAAGTCTGCTGCTTCACGCTCCATGACTGGCCCAACATACTGAAAGCAGAGACAAACCCCAGCCTGCGACCAAGCGAGCGGAAAAACATTCAAGAAGGTCACGAAAGAGCTGGCTGCTACATGAATCGACTGTGAGAGGAAAAACATCAAATCATGGACAACAAGCATAAGTGATGTGAGCTCAAAAGGAACAGACGGGAAGGAAGCTAGCTTAGCTCACCCTAACACTTGATTCCGCAGGCGTGAGCGCGCCCCCAGGCCCGCTCCGCCTCTCCTGCATCACGTCTGCGCCGATAACCGCATCCACCCCTGCTGTCCCGCTCCCCGGGTTCCCCACCTCCAACAGCGGCAGCACAATCTGGCCCAGCCTCACAACTGCATCTTGGAAGCTGAAAGGCCAATCATACTCTGCCCTTATGTCAGCGTCGAGCTCCCGCATGGAGCTCTCAAACCCCGGCTCCGCTTCCACAATCTCAGAGAAGAGCCCCTCGACTTCAGGGTCGTCATCGAACATTCCTGGGGGTTCGGGAGCCCTTGCTTCCTCTGTGATCTCCCCCCGTCCTGGCGAATGCAGATAGTCGTGCATGACGGCGTCCGTGGGGGGGAGGAGGATCTCGTGCAGCCACTGGTAGGGTTGGGAGTGGATCCCCCCGTTTGCTTTCTCGCAGGAGATCATGGTCGACCGAACCTCGAGCAGGGCGAAACGCTCCTCGGCCAGCGCGGCGTCGCACATCTTCTTCTGGTAGTGCGCAAAGCTCTGGGCCAATGCACCGGCCTTGGTGAAGAGACCTCCCAGGATTCCGGCCAGGTTGGGTGCCATTTGGGCACGATGCGCAGGCTCCCTTTTAAACCCAAGAGCCTAACTCTGTTCCTATAACGGCACACCCTGTTTCTACAAACTGAGGTCCAAAACCCCGCTCCTAAACCCTGGAACTGAGTCCACAGAGCTCTACAGCTGAAACCAGTGGAATTGATGAGTTAGGGCCGCTGTTATTGCAAAGACCTGCACTCCTGCTAGGCCCACAAACGAACGGCTGCGCCACGGGTTCCTATTTACAATTATGACAACGCCGTACTTCAGGGCGTAAACGTTTAAGCTCGGTCAGCTAGACATGTACCCTTCGCCGACCTTCATGTGAGCTCTGCTTTATCTTGGTGACCGTGACTGATGAGCCTGTTGCGCTTCCCGAGACACGGTCCTATCACGAGAAGGCCCTACAGTTGCACAAAGGAGACCACTATTCCAGAGCCTGATCTCTTGACAGGCATACTTCCCACGCAGAATCTGGACTAGAGAAAGTGATGACACCACCGACAAATACTGGAGCATAAGTTGAAAAAGCCAAGCGCGCGGCCCATCGAAATTGAGCTAGCCCTTTCTGCATTACAGGGCTGGCTCAATCTGAATTCTGGGAGCCCCATTTCCGAGAGGCACTGATCTCATTCTAGCTGCAAAGCCCAGCTGCTGCAATTGCGGGCGCCTGCTGAAGTTACCAGGATGCACCATACTACAAGAACATCAAGCTCATGTAGGTAATGCAGATCAAGCTCCTATAAAGACGGCCGCCGCCGCGACCAGAAAATCTAACAGCTCGACGACGAAAGTGAGGAGTAGCACCACAAATTGAAATGGCATTGGCAGAGTCGGGCCGTGCTGCAAGCATTCCCCCCAGCTGTGGCAGCCATTGCTGCTTGCATCAGCACGCATCAGCACGGGGGTTCGTTCCGAAACAGCCTGGCAAGTGCGACTTTTGTCGCTTTCACATTTCTAAGAACCGGGCTCAAGCAGGGAATAAGGCTACGCGAAGTCGATATGGGGATTCCGGTCCGCGACCGACCGGGATTTTGGAGATTTTTGAAAAAGTGACATAAAATAAGTTGAAAATTGCTCGGATACACAGCACTTATGCACTCCCATTTGTCTCATATTGCTTCAAGATTCCAAGATGTGCTGAGAGAACTTTGAGCATTTTGGCGAAGTTGATCCCCGGTTGTAACCAAACCACTGATTTGCTGCCGAAAACACCCCTCCAATACCGGATTCAGCATTTATGAAGCACTTATTCAGAAATGAGCAAAATATTGCCAATAAGGGCCAAAATCTTATTTATTGTTTTGTGCCGACCGACCGACCCACCCCCGAAGGGGGTGGACCGGAATCCCCATATCAACTTCGCGTAGCCTAATGCTTTGATTGGAAATAATAATGCCACTCGTCTGTGTACCTATGGGCACCATCGACAGTAAATAGTCGGCAAAATCGGAATCGAACGGCTTATGTTGTTCAAGGTCTGTGTTACGTCGTCACCGACCTGCAGAAGCCATGGGAAGGGGGGTGCAAAAGGAGGACTTATACAAGAGACGGCATTAGCCCCCTAGCAAAGTCTGAGGAGTCACGAGCAAATAAGAAGAGTTTTGATTCTAGAGACGACAAAGATGACACACACACGCTGGCACAAAATTGTGGATTTTGTGAAAGTTCGATTGAACCAGACCGGTTGTGGACTTTCTTTGACCCCCGACATCCTAGTTCAACCTGCCGGGCTGACGACATGATATGGAGCTGCACAAAAATCCCGACGGTTGGTACCGCTCCCGTTAACCTGGCAATCTACTGCTCCGTTCGACCAAGCTGTACCTTTTCGACACAATAATAATATTGTGTAAAAAGTTTCGGATCGACTTCTGCAGAAACTTGGTTGGCAGTAACTTTGTTGGCAGAAGTGCCACGTTTAGTAACTCTCCTACAGCAGATGTCAGTATTCATTCATGTAGCCTTAGGTTAGTGCGTAACTTGTTACAAACCGGGTTATCGGAACCAAGAAATGAGATTCAGTGGTTCGATTCCGTGCGCCGATACGGACTTGACCGGACTTGGAATCAGGAATCCGGTACAGTCATCCGACCAGTATTTGACACGAGCCGTCACGGTCCAAACAGGCACGACGGAATTGCCACTCGGTCGCTTCAACCGAGGGGCGTCGGCCGACAAGCGGACAGGAACGACAAGTGGATCGTGATTATGGTTTGACCTTTGGGCGTGAGACAAGCCGACCGGTTCAACTAAATCCCAGCCGAAGGACCGGGGAACAGTCCGCTTGGGAGCCACCGAGATCGACACTCGGTGTCGAACGCTGATTCCAAGTCCCCGGTATCCGAATCCGACTGTAATCAGCCGACAGTCGGATACTCCTCCCGCCGCCCGGGGTCTGGGCCTGGGGAGACCATGTAGCCGGCGGGTTCCAACCGGTCAGTACGGTAGTAGGTACCTACTCTTGGTACACGGTACACCTGATCATCGATCATCGAGTCTTGCTGATAGCATGGTCACATCTGAGCTTTGGAAAAAGTTTGGGAATTGCGCCAAACAAATTCACGGTACCGAGAATGCCTTCCCGGTCACATCTACCAAGTTTTGGAAGTTCGGTAGCGAGGAGGGAACATTGAAAGCTCCCGTGATATCCGGGATAGTAATCATAGTACCAGTCTACGGACGGGTCTTTTCGGAAGCTCTAGCTACCGAAACCTCGGTACCGAACTTTTGCGGAGTCCCAGCGTTTAGGGTCGGGTGTGTTTCTCGGTACCGAACATCGATAAAATCGAGAGCTTGGTACCGAGAAAGCTCCAAATTTCACCGTCGGGACTCCAAAACGCGTAGATGTGACCATGCCATGATTTCGAGAGATGATTTCGGGACTGCAGTCTGCCAGTGCTGGTCTAGCCAGGTACCTAGCCAGGTGTAGCTGCTGCAGACTCGGTGCTGGTCTGCTGGTTGGAACTTGGAATGACACTGAACTCATGAACAGATCCGCAGTCGGCAGATCTAAGCGGAGTCGAGCCGAGTTGCTTTAGGAATTCAGGACCAGGTGTTCCTTGGCTGGCTCAAGATACCGGTACTAGTAGTTCGAGTTCAGCGAGCTGAGGAGCAGGGAAAGTCTTCTCTCTTCCGCACAAGATCTTACCTTTCTGCAATCCTTGACCTCAGCATCTCAAGCTCCAGCTGGCTGCCATCATGGCGTCTCCCTCCTGGATCCCATCTGCATTGCTCCTGGCAGCATTGGCCATCTACTTTGGCGCCGTCCCAGGGAACGCTCAACTGCCGCCGTGCACTTTGACCTATGCAACAACGGCCCCTCTCCCGCTTGAGTTTGGCGTCGCTGACAGGCAGGGCTTCTTCAGGCAGTTCGGCGTCGTGCCCTGCCCTCGCAATGTGAGTGCTATTGTGGTCTGCTTGTTCCATTCTTCTGAACAAAGACCGATGGTTGTGGAACAGGGGTGCAGAGAAAGGAGTCACTCACGCAATGTGGCCTTCAGAGTGAGATGAAGTCTACCACAATCACATTGAGTACAAATAGTCTCCCGCAGAATCGGAAGGGGAAGAAGATCTGGGTGTTTCCTGACACGCTTGGCAGCCTCCTTCCTTTTCCAGATTCCAGATCTGTGTTCTGCATTGCATCTTCCCGCAATGCTGCAATGGTGATGACACAAACCTGTGGTGCAACAGCTTTGCAGTCCACTAATGTCAGCATCCTTTCATTGACAATGTGGCGCTCTCATTTATGACAACTTGGAGGTAGCCCTGTGCACTAAGCAACAGCATTGCGCTGCTGATGTAGTGCACTAATCTTTGGCAATGCGGCGCACCCCATTCCTGCCTTCTTCGCAGAGGAGCTTCTTGGACAACATTCGCTTTCAGTGTGGGAGTGCGCCTTAACTTGGCTGCTTTTCGGTCCTCGTCTAAAGTGTCGGTAAAAGTAATGCCAGGACAGGGTCCTGCAATGCAATGCCATAATGCTAAGAGCATACTTACCTGCCAACTTTTCTCTGGCAAAAGTCACATTGAACAAGTAGGATCTACTTGAGAGGAAGTTCCCTTTTAAGCATTGTTTGATGTGTGGTGTCCTTAGGTGCCCTTCACAACTGTAAGACTGTCAGCCTTGTGAAGTATTGCTCACCAAGAAGTTGTGCTGAACCTTCTTTCAGTGCCATGGCGCTGTTCTTATGAACGATTCTAGGCTTCAGAAAAAGCTCAGATACGGCGCTAGAAGGTCAGTGTCAGATTATAAGAAAGGAGAAGGGCGCCCCTGAGAGGGGACGCTGCATCTGCATTCCAACATGAATTCCAAAGAAGCATTTCCTGTTTTTCTGTTAAGCCAATCTGCATAGTCAGGAATTTGCTCTTTCTCATGCTCATGCTGAAAATCTACCAGTCTGGTTCCAGGCCTTGTAGAAACCTCTGAACCTTCCGAATGTTCTGGTCAAACTGGTTGAGATGACCTGAAGGTCCGTCATACCGGTTGAGATGACCTAAGGTCTGTCCCTGGTCTGAAGGAGCCGTGAACCTGAGGAAACACGCCTGGTCTGCAGGAGCCTTAGAGACTTTGAAAATAGCTTCAATACTGCAAACAAGGCTGGCAGGTCTGTGCAGGTTCTATCCTGGTTCAATACCCCTCTTCACCAGAGGAGAAAACCGCAGAATGGAAACAATGCAATATGACAGCTTCCACAGCTGGTGCTAGTGTTACTCAGCCCACAGATCTTTCAGGAAGAGCAACAGTGGATGAATGGTGTAAAGAGCGCTCAATCTAGGAAGTTCCACGACGTTGAAGAGAGTGCCCCCAGGTACCCCTGAGGATCCGAAAACTGAAGACATACCAGCAAATTCATCACCCTGAAGATGCATGGTAGCGACTCTGACTGATCTCTGGCAGTCCTTCGTTCTCAAGTCCAGACGCTGGTAAATCTGGCAGGGTGCTTGGTGCAGAGGTTGCAGTGACTCAACCCAAAGCCCTAACATTAAAATGCTGAAATTCGGTTTGGCATCCTCCCGCAGGTGCTTGACGTCAACGACGTCCTTGCGGCGCTGAAGAACAAGACGGCGGACTTTGCCTACGAGCACACGGACAACGCTCTCAGCTGGTACCTGGGCCAGAACAACTTCACGGCACAGGTGTTTGCGGGGGGGTTGCTCGGGGGTGAAGTCGGGCTTGCCGTCAACAGGAGGAACAATGTGACGGGGTACGTTGACGTTGCGGGGCGGGCGTTCCTGGTGGACAGCACGACGTCGGGCCTCGTGACGGACCTGTGGAAGATCGCCGAACTGAATGGGATCAACCGTGAGGGGCCACAACACTCTCCTTGTCCCTGCGTAGCATCTTGGGTGTTCTTGTTCTCGTTCGATTCTCGTCGTGTTGAGGTTTTTGATAGCGTCTGTTTCCCAGCTGGGAGCTGGGCAAGTTGAAGATTGGTGCAAGGGAGTGCCCTGAACGAGCCGCACTGTTCCTAAAGGTGTTCCTGGCAAGAGCTGGAGAACTGAAAGATCAGGGCAAGGTGGTGGGATGATTCTTACATGGTGGCCATCGGGGCGTGATCTGCACAAGCATGTGCCTCAAAAGTTCGTCATGGAGAGTTGGAAAACCTGCCATTGACGTCAAGAGAAAGGGTTGGAGCGGTGAGGGATATTTATTGTCCCTGGTTGAGTGTCATTACTTTGTCCAAAATCACGTCTGCATTGGTTGAGGAAGGGAGCCGGATGGTTTGCAATCGAGCATGCCATGTTCCTGAGGAGCTTTGGTAATGTCGCTTTCAGATCCACCAACAATTTCCTCTCTGCTGAGGATGACAGCACAGTGGCCGCTTGAAAGTTCTGAAACTTTTTCATCATCCATGGGTGCACTCTGCAGTGCCGCTGCCTATTGCAGCGCCCCGAGCAATCTCAGAGCGACTTCAACTCGCTTCACACCTTTCTCAGCCTTCTTTCTCAGCCTTCTTTCAGTTCTTTTCAATTGTCGAGATACTGAAAGCTCTTAACTCCTGCAGGGGGGACCTTCAGCCCCGCAGCTTCCCCTAGCGCTCAGGCGCGGTACGACTACCTGGTCGCCGGAAGGACGCCCACGGGCCAGACCGTGTTTGGCGCCATGCTGGAGGCGCCGTTCTGGAACCTCGCCAAAAACGTCAGCGACATCCTGCTGCTCAACCGGATTGGCGAGGTGGTGTCACCCATCCAGAGCACGGTGAGGGTCCTGAATCTTGACACCACTGACTCCATTTTAGTGATGATCATCCAGGGGACTGACGAATGGTCTTAGCCTTCCCCTCGAATCCGCCTGAAACTGCCAAGGGCATCGAACTTGACCCCACTGCTTTGCTGGTGTCACTTTATCAGACCCCGTCCCAGGCCTTGGACGCTGCTTTGGTAGCGTCGTTCCGTCCGAAGTGTGCGAGCGGAGGGAGCGCTGCGAGATTAACGGCTTCAATCGTTCGAGGGTGCCACTTCGATGATTTGAAAAAAAACGATCTGACGCCTCCCGCTGTGAAACGGGAATATGTAACACCATCCGGAGTTTGTAATTCAGTGACCTTGTCTTAAGAAATTTGATGCCTGTTCACAAGGAGACGGTGATACTGGCTTCTGAAATGCAGCTCGAGGCCATACATATTTCTTGAAGAAATCTGCCTTCCATTCTTCCCGATCTCTGCCAATGTGCTTCTTAGAATTGCCTCAAAGTTCTTTCGGTTGATCTTTGTCCGCCAAGTTCAGTATTCCACAGACTATGCTTACGAGACCCTGCTCGGTTCGATCCAGCCGGCCGACCTGCTTCAGCAACTCTCCCTCTGCACCCTGCAATCATTTCTTTGCTCTGATTTTGTGCATAAAGCTCAAAGCTTTTATGACAAGAATAGATAAAGAGCCTCTAACGCAATCGGACGACCAAACCGACCTCATCGGCACTCATACCTCCGGTTCTTTCTTCGAGCATCTTCGCAAGAGCTGCTGAAGTCGAACCTTGAAAGCTGGATAGGCGACCATCTGTGGCTCTTGCACAAGCTACTGGATTCGACCGTATATCTCAAACGCCACCGCCGTACTTTCTTGACAATACAATACGTGAAGCATCTTCCCAGGAGCAGCATCGCTCTTCCGAATCCGCCCCCAAGGTTGCATAAAAGATCATTGAAAGATCAAGCGGAACGATTTTCAGAGTGGAGCACCGTTCAAAGAACGGTTATCTTAAACGTTGGTGCATTTTGCAGCGAAAACTGTCCTGTTGTTTCATGCCATATGCCAACCGATTCAGAGCACTTCGATCACCTCCGCATAACGAATCCCCCAAATCTCATTTTCCAAGGTGCATCGTTTTTTGACATCAGACATCCCAATGGTTTCAATCAGTCACAGGGTGGTATCATTACCGCTCAGTGTACCCATTCTTCGTCTCCAGGTATTTCCTCTTTCCATCAGGTCTTCCATCGGTGTCAGAGCAATCCGTCTAGGAAAAGGGTTGATCCGTAACCGCATACTAACCCCTTTTCTTCCTCTCCAGGTGTACGTCCTCGACCGCACCCGCAAGACCGAGCTCAACGCCAAGATGGTTAACTTAACCGCGGCTCTCATCAAGGCCAACCTCTACATCTACAACGCGACCAACAAGGCCGCAGTCATCAGCTTCATCCAGACCAACAACGTCCTGAACCCAGCGGTAAGCGCTAGCATGACACGTGGCAGGTATAGAGAGGGTCTCTCTTTTACGTGACACGTGGCAGGTGGAGAGAGGGTCTCTATTCTACGGTGCAAGTTGACCCATACCTACTTGTCAATAATCGATGGTATGGGTCCGTTACTGCAGCGGAATGCATCAGCGCCCATTTCCCTTTTCCCGTTTCCCTCGTTTCAATAGCAAGTGGCAGGTCGAACATCGTTGTCTTGCGGCCCACCTGTGGGGCGAGTGGGGATTGTAGAGCCTGGTCCCGTTTCCTTTTTTCCACAAATCCGGGTCTCCATTATCAAGCACTACAATGTGGCATGCACCCGCACTTACTGGTGTCTGCGTCCTGGTATTAGTGTAACTCTATACTTTGACACTGACAGTCCGATCGTCGAGAAGAAGATGGGGTTGAAAAGGTTACTCATCCGCGCACCAAAAACATCTGGTATACGGTTTGACGCAGACCTTTGAATTCTCCCCTTCAAACCTCGCGGCGGATTACTAATAGGGCCAGGTCATCCTGTCTCTCGATGTTCCGGGATGTTTCCCTTTCACGGAACGAGTAACCTAATGCATAATACCGCTTTTTTTGCCGACCCAGGTCGCGGCGGACTACTACCAGAGCTACGTGGACGGCATCCAGGGGTCCGTGTACGCACTGCAGCTGAGCTTGGCCGGCACCGCCAACACCATCGCGGTCCGCCAAAACTACGACCCAACGATCCGCAACGAGAATGCCAACTTGTTCGTCCAACCTTCGACCGGGACGTTCTATGACGATCAGATATACAAGGCGGCATATGCTCTTGCAACGCAGAGATAGTCGAAACTGCCTTATTTCTAAGTACGGGGTCTTTTCTACGAGTTGATAGCTGTTGCGGAGTGTTTGAAACTTCAATTCCCGCATGAGGTTCGAGGTTGTTTGTGGACGTGATGAGTAACTTAAAAGCTTTTCAGACGTCGGGGAGTTCGTCAAACTTCCATTCAGGACCAACTAGTTTTCTATCCTAGTGCAAGATGACATCGAAGGATCGAGTTATCTGCTTACATACAACTGAACGTACTGGCACATGTGACGTTGACGGTCGAATTTAGCCACTAAACCATATTGATTGGCTGTAGACCAACCACAAACCTCAGACCCCCGGGCTAATAGGCTCGTTTTGGTGGAGGATCCGTCATTTGGCGCGTAGCGCGGGCAGCGTAGTCTCGGTATCCACCATGTTTGCACCATCAAAATATTATTCTGACTCCACAACAGAGCTTACGTTCTTTTAATCTCTATTGAAGCACCCTTGCTGTATAGGACGGCCTGCACTGTGGGAAGCAGTAAACATTTGAGTTCAGCGGTTGAAGTGCGGGCCCCTACTGCGGTAGAAACTAGGCCAGGCCCGCTGATTTAGTGACCGGGGGCCCGTTGCCATCGCGGTGCTCATTGGGGGGCGGCATGGTATTTACTTCGATCATTGAAAGGCGAGCCATAGAGTGTCTAGCTAACTTCCAAATCTTCACATGCATCCAATCGATGCACAGATTAAGCCTGACTGTAAGTTTTCACAGTAATCTGCTGGCCCCAGCAATATGATCAACAGAGATGCTTGACCACAATGCTTAAGACAACATCCAAACAAATTACTGTTTCAAAGCTGGTTGTCTCATTTATCAGGATATTGCTAGAAGATATCCAAACGTGGAGTAAAGCACTCCAAACATGTTTATCTATATGACAGATTTGTGGTTTGCCTGTTGTGCTGGCCGTGTGTTACCAAAGAGAATACATATCCGTACAGTATCTCTCAGTATCTGTATTTCGGCCGTACGTGATTTATTAATTCACGAATATCACAACTCAGCGCGAGGCCGCTTTTCAATATAGTAATGTTTGTACACAATATATTGTGTGTAGAATGCGATGCGCGAGCTAGAAATTTCATGAGGCGTATTGTTGGCCCAATTTCGAATATTCGGTTGCATTCAATCGAAATTGTGCATGTGGAAGTTATGTAACTTCAGATACTCGCTCAACGCGAGCAATTTACATTTATACAGTAAAAGTTTCAGCTATTGTTAATATAAACGCATTCTCAATGAATTTTGCACAATTATAGTGACGTATGGCCAGCTTATAGTATGCCCAATTTAGATTTGTAACATACCATGTGACATGGTGCAAAGGTGTCCAATTATCATATCAATATAGCAAACGAGGAACACAATTTTTACCTTTCCTCGGAGTATTTATGCCAACGCTTCAATTGTCGAGTGTTACCATGACATCATCAGAATTTCTCCTCTGTTTGCAACGGAAGGACACATAGATGTATACAGTCGACGGTACACTTGATTTAGTACACGTTGCTCACATTCAATGTTATTTTCTAAATCTAAGTGTACATTTGAGTGCTATGCACAAACTCAACTCAGATTGCGGTTATTCTAAAACACTTGCAACGCCAAAATCCGCTTCTTGCGTGAGCGTCAAACTCTTCTTCTCGTTTATTCTTCTTTCGTTTCATTTTTCTTTTCACACCAAAACGCACACGTTCGAAGCTTTGCATTCAACATACCTACAGTGACATGCTGCAATCATTTCGCTTTGCTCGAATACTCTACTTGTCCAACCCCTCTTGAGCGTGCTTCTTTGCGCTGTCGACATTCTTCCCAACCAAGTCTTGTCCCTCCTTCACCCGCTGCTTTGCGCCTGCAACAAAGATCGCCAACAATCAAAATCTCAATCTACCCTTCGGGTCACGAAACAAACCTCTGATAAAGTCAACTCACCAAAGTGCACCAAAATGCGACATGGGGTTGTATGACACTATCGTTACTTCTGTATCATAGCGAAGTCCAATACGCGAAAGCGGACACCGTCCTGAGAATCGGCCGTCAACCTCCCAAATACACTTCTAAACGGGTCAGTGTTTCACAACTGAACCCTTCAAAACGAGGCGCCACATCACACGCTGCTCTGATGTTCTGATCCCACAACCAAACATACTGACTTTGTTGGAAGGACGCAGAACGATTGCAACATCAAAATAACCTTTCAAAACGTTAGCTCTTTCCAAAACAGGCGATAATCCCAATCCCCAAAAAGGAAGTTCCGGAAATTGCCCTGCATTCTCAGGTCGCTAAAGCACGGAAGCAACACCTACCGTCCGCATCAAAGAATTCCTTGGTGTCTTGAACGGTGTCCTTGACAGCGCCCTTCAGTCGGTCGCCCGCCTCAGAGAAGCCCTTGCTCACGTTGTCCACGAACTCCTTGCCCTGGCTCTGAGCGCTTTCAGAAACGGCATTTCCGGCCTTCGAAGCAGTCCTCTTAGCCTTCTCGGTGTTGTCGACCAAGGCTTGGCCGGCGGAACCCTCAATTTCCGCTCCCAGGTTGAACTTCTTGGGATCCTGCGTGAAAAGAGAAGCGGAATTGAAGAGACTCAAGTATACTGTTCTGCACAACTAAATCGATCGAAGATGGATTTAGATATATGTTCTTGCTCCAGCATTGACGAGAAATGGCGCTTTTGCTCAATCCAGATCAACTGCTCAGGCGAATGTTGCGCTATGTTGTACAACTGCTGCTGCGGCTCTTGTGCACTGAGCTGGTGTAAACGTCAGCTTGAGAGGCACTTCACAATTGAGGCTTGTAGGCCTTGATCCGAACTCACAAATTCCATTGGCAGGGACATTGCGCAACCATTGGTGAAAAGGTCCAAATTCACTTCTGCCAGCTTTCCAGCCAATCCAAAGGCGCGAACCTTCTCATTGAGATACAGCCGACAGCAGAGGTCTTGCAGCAACCAAACTCACCTCATACTTCTCCGCAACCTCCGAGTTCGCCTCACGGCCCTCATCCCTAGTCTTCTTCAAAAGATCACCCGCGGGGTCTGTGACATCCTTGGCCTCCTTCTTGAGGTTCCCAGCAATGTCCTTCCCAGCACGCTGCATTTCGCTCGTTGTGTTCTCAACAGAGCTGCCAAAGTCCTTCCTGGCCTCATCAACCCGAGCCTTAGCCTCAGAACCACCCTCCTTGCCAAGCTTCTTGGCATCCTGTACGCCCTCCTTGAGGCCCTGCTTGGCAGACTCAGCAGGGGACCGGGTCTGAGACAAAGGAGGGAAGGTCTGAGTACCTCTGACTCACAGGGCCTCAAGAGCTGGGGCCTTGACAAGCACATTGTGCATGGAAGTTTTGTCGCACTCAGCATATATTAATGGGTATATGTTGAAGGATGAACTGAACTTGTAGGCTCAAGTGGATTTCAATGGAAGGGAATGTGGAGTTGCCAAACTTCATTTGAAAGGCTTTTTGGAACTTATTGAATAGGCTTCTCGAATTGGAAAGGCTTCTCATCCTTGTTGCAATCAAAATACACTCACAAGACATGTTCAGACATTTAGAGAATGACTACATAAGCGTGACTTACATCTGCCCTGATGCTCTGGGTCTTGAACCTCCTGGCTGGGAGAATAGCACGTGGGACACAGACAGACCGTCCCAAGAAGGAGCTGGAGGTGACGGCAGTGGTTCCAACACCTGCATGGATCAAGACACACTCAGCCTGAATCAACCGACTGCAAACAGACTGACGTTGTCCTTTCTTCCTTGGTTGATGAAAGCTCCAGTTGCGCACTTTACTGAGGCTGTTTCCCTTACCCAAGCTTATTCAGGAAGCTCACAGGACCAGACCTTCACATTGCACCACCATTACGAGCGTGGTCTATACCGCATATGTAAAGCTTCGATTGGACCAATTGTTTCCCACATTCAAAGGCAACGAGTCTTTCCCATATCAGCCAATTCACAACCTCTGAGCAAAGTGGATTTGTGCCCAATCGTGACACAAGGAGGATTATGGAAAGTCAGCATTCTAATTTGCAATACCTCATGCAAATGAGCATCCAGACATCTGTACAGGACAAGTGCTCTTGTTTGTACGCCCTTTTGATTTTCAATGCAGCTTGAAGGCAGAGAACTCACTCCTCTCAGCAATACCGGCCACCATGGTGGTCCTAGCCAAGCTTGTGCTTGTCATCGCCATTTTTAGTTAGAAAGCTGCTGCAACACCTTAGTGCAAAGATACGCTGTCGACAGTAGATGCTGATCGTTGGTGGTTGAGCTTCTCTTCACAACACTTGTGTTTGAAAGTTCCTTGGTTGTGCCACCAGAATGTGGTGATCTTCCTGTTCAAACCAACTGCACAACAGTTGGGATACTCCCTTCTCAAAAGCTCCAGCCCTGCGACCAGCTGGAGCAATCTGGCCTCCATGCAGAGAGGAGCTTGATGGCCGGAAAAGCCACCTCAGCTTGCTAGGCGCCATCTTGGCAGCTGGACACGCCACCGCTGTGCATGCACCGCGGAAGAATTGTTGACCAGCGAGTAGCCTTAGGAGAGATGTGATCCACCGTCCACGCTATGCAGCGATAGGAGCTAGCAACTAGAAGCGAGCGACGAATGCGACGCCGATCTGCGACCCGTCTGCGACTGCGCAATGCGAGTCACAGCTCACGGGTGAGAAACTTTCTAAATTCCCATGTGCTGAGTCAGCACATCCGACGGTTTACAAGATCTCGACCCGAGCCTCAAGGATTGTGCGGCCGGTCAATGATGAGCCAGGGGACAAGAGTCACAGACTGATTGTTCGCGGATTTCCGTATAAATCAAGGTAAAAATGCATAGCTGAGCACACAATCAGAGTGATAACTGTCGCTTTACCTGGCCAAATGTAGTCCGTCATAGCACCTTTGCGGCCGCAACTGAGCTTAGGTTTCGTAACTGACATCTCATCTCTCCAAGTATTACAAGCCAGATGGCCAATGCGCCTGGCGTCGTTCAGTCTGGATCAAATGAGCCTCTTATGTAAAGATTCTGCGTCAATCGTACATCGTGCACACTTGGCACGTAGATGTTGCACGTGTACGCGTCCAACTTGAAGACATCATGTGTCTTTCCGCACGCAGTCAACGCGTGGGTCCAATGAGCAGATAAATGCAAGTTACTTTGGTAAGGAATGCATTCCACACAGCATTCATTCTCGCATGTGGACATCACAGTCTCGTCAAACACGATTGCCGGCTCTTCATCGCTTGCATAGAGCGACAATGACCTTTGAGCAACACTCAACAGTTCGATGCCAAAAAGCATTTACTCTATACTCTCTGGACAGAAACGACGCTGATTGTCTGAAGTGCGAGCCGAATGGAACGTGCTTGCATGCGGTGCTTCGGTTTTGAAAAGCCTCGTAACTGTAACCGGACTTGCGTTTTGTTACGTTTGGGGAGCCAACCAAGCTCCAATGACGTAATATAGTCCCAGTCCCCAGCGTTTTCGCGCTGTCTCCCGCATGAGATGAATCAAGGGCCTAGTATACAAATCAATCGCTCAGATCGAAGTGGGTTACTCTCAGCACTGCTATATCAACAAGCATTGGCTCGGCTGACAACCAATTACTTTTGTGGGAACGACTTTCCTAAGGACTAGGACGGATAGTCGGAGTTTATACCGAAGATCCGGACTTTGTGCAGCATGGGAGTCTTGGCGAGGAGCAAGATACCCACGGCCAGGACGTTGAGCGCAAAGAATGGATGATCGTGGTAGTCCGTAGCATGGGACGCGATCAAGAAGCTGCAAAAGAAGAACCGAACGAGGGTCAGCAGGTTCAGAGGAGGATAACAATCAAAAACAAGCTCCGTGGAATCAGCGGAATAATGACTGCCAGGACAGACCAAAAGCCACGTCACGAGAGAGAGGGTACTCCTTCGAAGAACGCCTCGCTGGATTCAAAACCTAGATTGAAAGGCAACCGGTCGCTGACAGAGGCTGCAACAGAAAAGATGACCAGATACTTTGTAAGGCAATCGAGGCCATTGTCAAGTTGTCGGCAGATTGGAGAGGGGAAGACTAAGGAGGCGTCACAATCCGTCGCGAGCCTAACCAGCAAAAGATCGTGCCAAGACACTCTCGCTGTAAAAGAAACGACTCGTTTAATTCGTGCCTTCCATGTACCTAAAGCGCCCGTTTTCCTTTTTGCCGATCGCTACAAGCACGCACGAGAGCACCCAAGTCGGCGACTCTTCTTTTCTCACCGGCACACGGAGAGAGATGAAAGCAACGCTGATGTTGAACAGGCACTCCAGTACGTTTTCATTTGGAGCACAAGAAACCACCAATCTGAAGATGTCGGGCCGCAGTCAGTGCACAACACCGAAGATCCGATAAGAGAGGAAAACGGCTTTTCTCCATGCTGCTCAGCGCAGGTGAAACACAGCACAAAATAAGACAATGCAAGATATGGAAGCCCAAAATGCGAACAGATTCCGGGCAGCAGAATCAAATTTTCGAGATGTACTTCTTCGCCCGAGTGCCAGAAACGTAGAAAGGCAAGAAGAAGCGAGGACAGCATCATGCCGTCATGCGGGCAATTCTTTGTTTGCAATCACAGCAACGCGACAACGAACGGGACCCACGAAACTGAACTAAGAACGAAGCGAAAAAGGCGTTTCAAGCACCACAGCGACCGTGATCAATGCTTCCTTGGTTCCACGCGATTCATTCTTGATGGAGCCTTGCTCCATCCCACGTGATTCAGGCTTGATGGAAGGATAAACGAAAACCAAGAAAAGGGAGCGAAAAAGGAAGAACAAGCCACTCACAGCACCACAGGGACCGCGGTGAAGAACTTCTTGGTCCTCGTGAACTGTACGCCATCGTCGATCTGCTCCCACATGGTCAGCCGGTCGTAGATCCCCTGGTCCTCGCCGAACGGGGAGCCTTTCCTCCAGTGGAGCAGGTAGAAAGTAATCTGCAAACAAGCAAAGCGCACAGGAGGTCAGCAAAGGTTTGAGGAGGTCGGGAAACTGCTATGTGAGGGGCAGAAGTTTGTTAAAATGACGTTGGAAAGTAGAGGGGAATATGTGAAACTCAGTACAACAAAAGAAAGTACTCGTTCGACTAGGAGGAGTCTGTACACACTGTTAGCGAGAGGAACGTGCTGTTCGCAGCTGAGTCGGCAGGCAAGGACAGAAGAGAGAAGCATCTTCTGAAAGGAGAGGAGCTTTGATCCGAAAGCCAGTGCAGTGTGGACTGCACACAAGCGAAGACACATGAACAATTACGCAGCTTCGGGGAACGGAGGGGGGTTGGGGACCGTAGGAGGAATTTGACCTTCGTTTACACATGTGGTGTCTGGGAATGTGTGGGCAATTCGTGATGACGAAAGAACGATTAGAGTGGTGAAAGCTGCGGTACACATGCAATATCGAGGGGATAAAGGGGGGGATGAAGGGCACAGAACTGAGATGGGGTCAATGGGCACAAGAGATGAAAGGGCTGGGTTTTCTTCCGGAAAGCAGGAGAGGTGTGCCGTGTCTCAGCAGGACAAGTGCCTTGAGGCTGTGGCTAGGGGGGCTTCTGTTACTAAGACAGAGGCACAGATATACCTGTTGAATTGGCTCGTTCTGGGTGCATCACACCAAGAGGGGGGAGAAGGCAGGTGATGCTACGCCAAAAAGTCAATCCCTGGGCTTAGAAAGAGGAGAATGCGCAGGCCTGAGCTAAGGGGACTAGACGAGGGAGGCCCGCTGAGACCAATGAAGATTTATTGGACAATGAGCTTCCTATCTAATGTTTTAGCGCGAGTACGTTTCAATGTCAGACAATTGCTTTCATAGTCGTTCTGAAAAGCTTCCATAAGAGTCTTGTGAGAGACTGCATCTCGAGTTTTGACAGGAGAGCGTAACCCGTCACAGGCCTTAGTTGGTTCATTGCTCACACAGGATCACAGCCAGGAACTTTAAAAGGGGCACTTCTGAGCATGTCTTATTGTCATCACAGGCAAGGAAAGAGGCACGCAGACGCAACTCGCGATGATAGGGGATGCGAAGACGACAACCAAAGACTGAAGATGTCAGATGGTACGAGGAAGTCCCGTGGGGACACTTAACAACATGCTGAGAAGGCAGGCTGAGCGGAGATTTTGAAAACAACCAAACAGGAAAACCCCACGGACGTTCATGAAAAGACACAAAGCCACAGCATAGCTCAAGACCCCAAAGCTGAGTCACTCAGCTGCACCAAAGACGAGGTCTGCAGGAACTGTCAGCGAATTGAACAGGAGAACTATCAATTGACTAGGTTCCATTGGGGTGCCCATGTGAAATCATCAATGATCACGATCTGAAAGCATGCCATGTCTACCCAGAAGGACATGGCGATCGGAGTAACTAAAGTCTTGTAATTCTCTGCAAAAGTATTTAACATTCTGTCGCTCAAGGCTATGGCGGAATAATAAAAGGCCGGTGAGTATCTGTGCCAGACTTAATGAGTGCCACAGGCTTTAGCAGACGAACAGTGGCCAATTCACAGTGATCCGCTCAAACAGTGGCACCGAGACCAGCCCAGCATACGAAGGTGCAATTGGTCACATCACGCTATGCAAGGGTCACCCGATTGGGAAGAACTGTGTTATGTCTCCAGCATTAAATGGGTGCCTTAACTCAGAAAAGTGCCAACGCTTCAAGGGGCAACATGACCCCACAAGTCTAGGGTTCTTAAACTTCAACCATGGCAACATCCGAGTGACCTCCATAATCGACAAGGCTCGTGCCAGCGCAGGAACGTAAGTGAAATGAGCTGCGGTATCCAGAGAAAAGAAATGTTGCTTGGTGTTGAGTGCCTCATGAGGAAACCCTTGGAAAGATTAGTTTAGTGAGCCCACCAATAACATGCAAGAGTCTCGGGCAATATCAGCACACAGTACCACAAGAGCGAGTCGTCTCCATGATGCAATTACATGAAGCTCCTCCAATTCATTCTCGACCGAAGTCCTATCAGCCATTATGCCATCAGCTTAAAAACATCTGATTTGCCACCAAAAATTACCAGGAGGGGAAATGTTTGTTGCAATTTCCAAAATTCCAAAAATAACAATTGAGATCAGCCGCTCCTGACGCTGAAGCTCACCACAAAGTGCAGAAGGTGCACGTAGGTCCACGCCAGTCCCGAGGGCACACCGCCCAGGCTCACAAACAACATCCACACAAAGCCAATGATGAGCACGTACGAGGTCCAGATGCCCGGATACAGCAGCCACGACGTATTCTTGTTCAAGTCGGCCGGGGGGTCAGCGTGGAAAACAAAGGGCCCCTTAGGGAGGTAGTCCAGGCCCTTCGGAGACATTGGCTTCTCCCTATGGTGCAAAACCCCTGCCCCAATATGAGCGCTACTAGCTGCAGCCATAGACGGTGTGCTGGGAACACCACTGAGAGAGCTATCGACCATCAAACTGCTTTTAGGTTTATGTTTCAAAAACTTCGAATTATAAGTTTTTGGTTGACGTTCCTAGCCCGTTTTCTGGTGCACAACCAATTACTTCCCGGAACCGCCCTCTTTCCTTGCACAGCTTTTCCTGAACTGTTCAAATCTGCTCTCAGCACAAGCTTGTCTTGAGAATTTGTGATCCTTCCCGCATGAAATGCGTGCGCTCCTGCACACACCTTCACTTTGCTCAAGACGCTGCAGATTGCTTTTCGTCAGGCAAAACCAGCACTGCTCACACGTCCTAAGCTCCTTCAGCTTCCTGCACACACTTCCTTCTTCCTGCCATTGGTGCCAATTCTTCCTGCCAAAGAAAAGTGCGAAACCATGACACCACTTCGGACTGGGCGAGAATCCGCTGCGGTGAATTCGCCAGGTGGCTGCTCACAACTGCACCACCGCGTGCCACCTGTGCACTTAAAGTATCTTCCGACTCTCTTTAGACGTACCAGGTACGGTACCGATCGCGCTTGGTAAGTCGCGCTACGTGCCAGCGCCAGAAGCACCGATGGTATAGCCAGTCGAGATTGGCTAGTGAAAGCTGCGTAACGCGAGGTAGGGGTACGTAACGAATTGCTACCATGGGGCCTCTAAACAAAATCCGGAAGTTGCGGATGATGTGTCACGCCCCTCTCAATTGGTCAGACTTGCGCAGCGGCAAAGTTTCTGTGCATGAACTGTGCGAAGTTCTTTGTTCCTTCAATGTTTGGGGGTTCCTCGCTTGGTTCCTACTTAGCTGCTCCTAGCCCCATACCTGGGTGGGCCAAGGCTGTCCTCCCACTGCCAGATTGCAAGGCATACCTACTAAGCTTCTACAGGCACACATTGATTGTACGGAAGGCAACTCCAAAGCTTGCAGAAGGGTTTTGGTCGGGTGCCTCCTCGCTCCAAACTCCAGATTACAAACAAGACAGCACGTTGAGGTCAGAGTATCTGGCTGCATGCGTTGACGAGTAATCAATCACGTGAAGGGAGATGGCCCAAGTGGAGGCGGAAGCTGCAACCAGCAGACCCAACACGTCTGGGGCGGGGCCTGACCGAGGGGATGAATCTTCAAAGCAGAAATGGAAGGTGCTTGTGGGAGCCGGGGCCGTCGCTGTGGGGAGCTGGTTCCTATACAAGAGAATGACAAAGAAGAAAACCAAAGAAGATCATGTCGAGGCTGTGAAGAAATTGTTGGAAGGCGAGAAGGTAATGCTGCTGCTCAGCAAATGTTTGACAAATCCGGTAGTCTTTTATTCTTTGGTGAATATGGGACTGTATGGCTTGAATACGGCGCAAATGCTTACTCAGAGGATCCTTGTGAAAGTGTTGCTAAGAGGATTCGGTGCTAACGTTGTGGATCATGAAGCTGGTCGACCACTGCAAGCTAGATGAAACACCAGTGCATTGCTTTTCGTATCAAAGTTTTCCAAAGAAATTTTCTGCATTGACGCCTTTTGCCACAAGTTTTGAGGAACGATAAATCCTGCAGCGACATGTTTCTTCTGGCTTTTAAACATCTGCATCTGCTTTCGGATTGAAAGCAGAGTCGACCGCCGCATCCTTGTTGCTGCATTGCTGTGTTGCCCTCTCCCTATGCAGCAGGATGCTTGAAAAATTCGTTTCTAGCAAGTTTGGTTCTATCATTTTCTAAGCTGCAGAAGATCTATGCTACATCGTACTTGGGATCCAAAAGGCCGCACTAGTCTCAACATCGGCAGGTATCTGTGTGACTACCTTCTCATAATCACGGCAACAAAAGGTTAAAAGCAAGAACCTCTTTGAACCCTGTTTCGATATAATAGATTGATCAACGCACATAATTCATTTTCATTGACCTTCATTTCTTTCCAGTTCCTTCTTTCCATCTCACCTGTGGGATCTCCCAGTGCTCGGACCCTTGGATGAAAGGACTGCTTTCTCATTATGAAAAGTACTTTGCATAAGTATTCTGGTACATTTGTCATAGTCTGTACCACTTGTCCTGTTCAGGTGACACTGAAGAACGATTCAGATAAACTGACTTTAGACAAGTTAAGGGAATTCAATAGCAAAGGGATCATTCTCACAATCTGTGGTTTGGAACACTTGGACTAAGTTGGGGTTTAGGCTGCCGGGTAAGGGCCTGTGAAGTCTCGGCCTCCTCTGCAGGTGAATGTTGACCAGGCGTTGCACAGAGAGGACTCATTCTTCAACGTCAGGTAAGCGCCAATCTCAGCGCAACCACCTTTGACCCCTTTTTTTGCTCCCTTTATTTTGCAGAGCAATGAGGAGCAAGCACTGTCCAAGGACTGGTACAACGTCAGGTGAGGGTTTTGAGACAGGCCTGGTTCTCAACAGAGTTTTCTTTCCTCCTCTTATGCAGTTTTGTACATCCCAGGTGGAAGGAAGGGTTTCGACCATCAGGTGAGAGCAGAGAGGTTACCATTCTGGACGACCTGGCCAGCGACGGCGTTCAAAAACCAGCCAAAGCAAGCAAGCATTGAAAACCGCTCTGCACAGTGTTTGAAGCTAGTCTGGTGAAGCAAGCAGGGCAGAGTGGTCACATCAGGCATAAGGCTGTGGACTGCACATTGTTGAGAAATGATTTCAATGCTGGACAAGGGACGTTCTGTGGACGAGTCTTGATGGGGTGCAAAAACTTGAGATGTTCCTGAAGGAAAAAGTTTACAACTTAGAGACTGGTCGAATAATGGTTACTCTGAAAGCTGTCCTCGACTGTGCGAAAACAACTTATGCAGCATTAGAGTGGAGCAGTTCTCGCTGCGCGTGCAGTTCTCGCTGGGCCCAATTTTTGGCTCTTTAAAGAAGACACTTGTCAGTCACCAGTACGATGCTGCCTTCTCATCTCAAGGTCTCCTTGATTGCTGAGCCAACTTTGGTGTTGCGTTTCCTTCAGGATAACACGCCCTGATTGCCCTTGATTGCTTGGAGATTGATGTCATCCGGCAAATACTCGATTCCAGATCACATATTCACGGAATGCTGAAACTGTCCGCCTTTTTTCTGCCTAACGCCCAGCGGTCTGCCTGCAGATGGTCGGCCTGCGACACGGGCCTCAAGCTAGAAAACGCCCCCGTGCTGTATCAGGAGCAAACACTCGCCAATCTTCCAAAGCATCCCTATCGGCAGGTGAGCAAGCACGGCCCTAACTCTTGTTCTCTTCTGGACGGCAGGTATAGTGCCTGCGACACTGGGTTTAGGATGCCGACAGATGGGGGCCATGTGCTGTATTTAGAGCAGTCGTTTTGGAGGACTCCCGAGATGCCATACCGACAGGTCAGCAACGCTCTCGACTGCGGGAGCCTCCGTTTGTAAGCTCATGGTAGTGGTACTTGTCAACTTCAACGGTCTCTGCAAACGGAAGGTAGATCTAGCCTTTGTGACGACTGTTTCGCCTGTGTGCGAAACCAGCTTCAAGGCGGCTTGTGCATCAGCGTATACCAAAAATTGGTCAGAGACTTTGCTTCAGAGGACGACTTTCGTATGTATACTTGGCCACAGTCTCTGTCTTTGGGAATTGGTTCTTGTTCTACACGGGATATGAAGTTCAGGCAATACACGGCTTAGTCAGAATATGACAAGGCTTGATGAACCCATCCGTTGGTGCAGAGGTTCTATGTTGTGAAGCCAACCAGCTCCGAAAGGAAGGAGGAAGTGGTCGAGGTGAGCTATGATCCGGCAATGTTCTCTTCGTTTTGTTCTTCTTGAAAACACGCCGATGTTGCAGTGCAGACGTGCTTCTGTACTTTGGTTGGTCACCCCTTTCTAGTATTTCAGCAGCTTTTCAGTCTCTATCGTCAACAGATCCTGTCCCAAGTTAAAATGTTGGAAACCGGGATCCAGGTTAGACGGCGAGGCTATGTTGCACATAGTCGTTGGTTAGGATCTCTGCTTGCCTTGTATTTGCAATTTTGCAGGCTCTATGCGATTTGTTTCCATGCTTACACTGTTGGAGCGACCGACCCTTTTCCCATGCTGTGCAGCTCGCGCATCATGACGTTCTCAACCCCGAGCCCCTGAAGAACTGGTGCGAACGGCCCGAGTCAGACAGGACGGAGATCAACGAGCATGTAAGTACAACCCGGCCCATTCTTGCCAGACTAACTTCAAGGATTATGCGTTTCACGGATCCTCGACCTGCAGCTGTACGGATGGTGAAAGGGACGTGTGGATTTCGATGTTGTTGCAATGAAGTTGTATGAAACTTTACAGTGTTTCCCCCAGGTCATATCGATGACTGGGTGAAACCTTGAAGTCTCTTCATCATAACGGTCCAAGTTCGTTCGCTGTTCTTGTCCAAGACTCAAGGTCTATCTCCTGGTTTCTGGGTCCGAACCCCTTTCTTCACTCTTTGCGTCCCGTTCTGGTTGAGCCAGGAGTGAAGCTCCGTTAAAATCCAGGGCTCACAGTATGATTTCCTACGTTCAAGCTTGATCAGAATTCTAAGAAGTGGCGCATCAAATTCGCTGAAAGTAGCCAGGACCCGAGAAGTCCAAGGCTCCATTATCTGACACCTGAGAAGAGGCTATCAAAGGTCGCATAGTCTTTCAGCTCTATGAGCGCCCTCCCCTCGTTCACAGGACGTGGGCGCTTACGTCAGCAGCCTGTACCTAACCCCCTGCAAGCGGCATGCGCCGTGCGAGTATTCTGGCACGAATGCGCCTGACGGCTTCTCTCCTCTCGAGGTGAGCCTCACGCCCCTCTCCTTCCATCTCTTTGCAGGACGTCGGACGTCTGATCAATGCCACGTTCTTGCGACCCTGCGGACGGTCCGAAAAGTGCGCCTACACGGGCGGGCCGCCCGCAGACGGCGATGAGGACGATCTGCTGTCGGTGGTGAGCGCTGGCACTTCGGCTTTGATTCGAGTGTCGGTCTAGCTCTGTGCGATTCCCGTTCCGTTTCCGGTTCCAGTTCCGGCTCCGGCTCCAGCTACCCGTTTCACTTTATTTCAGACGGCACGAGTCAACTGGCCCGTTGTCTCCCTTCGAAAGGCCTTTTATAGGAAACCTCCTATCGTTTCGCCCTGCCGCCTGTTCAAGGCGAGGTAGTTTTTGGCGGAGCGCCCATCTTTTCTCAATGTGACAACTTCAGCTCACAACAAAAAATGTGTCAAACAATGACGGACGATGGAGGCCCCCCAAGGCCGCACGGCGATTTGAAGTTGTTCTGGAACATCACTCTTGAGCTTTCTTTATTTCATGGACGATTTGAAAACTTACAATGTTTCATTTACTCGAGGGTTTTGATGGTGTTGGAGGGTTGTTATCAGGAGCGGAACGGAGAGCGCTTTGTTTCGCCTTTAGATGTCAACTTCACAATCATGAGTCTACCGGAGAAACGACAAGGTTTCGCTCGCCGCGTCTTGCCGTTTTCAAACCCTGCAGAATGCCCTCTATTGGCCAATTTTGGTCACTGACCGAGCTTTCTGAAAGTGTGGCCGTTTTGGAAGGCTTATGTTAGGACTGAATGTGGCCCCCTAAAGTTAACACCGTTATGGAAATCTTTCCATTCTGCGTCCACGAACCTCTCCTTAAAGTCCTAACGTCATTGGCATCCAGGCCAAGCGTCCGACGAAGCTCAAGGCCCACTTCCATACCCGGCTTGTTTCCTTGTGCAGTCTGAGGGCAAATTACGAGGCCTGACGCACATGACCCTCAGCAAAGGGGGTGGCGTGAATGCCTGGGATCGAGTGGTGAATGCAGCCGAGGCGAAAGAGGTACGTCAGACATGTTGCTTGAGTAGAGCACACAACGGCTCCTTTCTGTTCCCAAGGCTTCAATCAACTCTATGTTACAAGAGTCCTTGTTTCCTGTCCCCATTCTCGTGGGAGAGGCCACCCGCGAAGCCAAGGCTCGGAGAGGTTAAATATCCTGACTGCTTTCTTCAGCTACAAGATTTTTGGAAATCTCAAAGGAGAACTTTCGTGTCGCCACGCGTGTTCTAATACCTTTTTTGTGCCAGCGCCTGCTTGCGCAACATCAGGAGTTCGTCCTAGACGTCCGTACAAGTCAAAATTCATGAAGAACTCACTTTGACTATGCGGATCTCCGGACACACACAATGTCAATTGACCGCCGAAGAGTCGTTGTGGCTCTTCGTTGGGGTCATGTTGGAGTGGGCTTTTTGCACAACGAGGCGCGATTCCCAGTTTGGTCTTGCAAAAACCTTTGTCGAGGTATGTGTTATGAAGGGGTCAGGTCGCCTCCTGCGTTTTTGGTGAACGTTGCAGAGATCGCAAGGATTTCACGCAGAAGGCATGTCTAAAAGCTTTTCTGGCGCGAAGTTATGGGGGAAGTGAAGCAGACTTGTACTGCTTGATTGCAGCACGGCAAGGCTGGGACTGCCTGGGGCCCGCACCCGGGCGGTTACGACTTTAAGCCCAAGAAGGCAGAGAAGAAGAAAGTAGAGGAGAAGAAGCCAGAAGACAAGAAGTCGTCGTACGACCTCCCCGAGTTTACCAGCAGGAAACCAGACCTAAGCAAGTCGATCGCGACTCAAACATAGGCTTGCATGACTTTGTCTTCACTGCTTAGGGTAGCACGCGGTCTTTTTAGAAGATGTACAGCGAGTATACTTCGATAGGAGGAAAGCCTTCAGATTGTCAAGAGAGCCTCTCAGTTGCGTGTATAACATGCTCGTGTACAAGGTTTGTTTTCAGGATAATTCTCCTACTTCGGTGCTGCAAGGAAGCAATCTTTTGATGCACCATCAGGACCTGATCTCCTTGCAATTCATGAGTATCTTCCAGAAGACAACTCTTTCGAGCATCTGAGCATTTTTGAGAAGAACTTCTTCTAAGTGAACGTGTTAGCTGGCGGAGCTCTCCAAGAATGTAATCCAGGTAGCACCTCCAAAGCCGCCACGCTTTGGATGAAGAAAGGGATGAAGCACCTCAAGTTGGTAGCCTGAATGTCAGCTGGACCGTTTTTGGTGATTGGTGAGCGTGGCCGGGTGATGTTAAGTCCTAGTTTGTTGCCAGACGTACCAGCCTGCGGGTCACATATGGGTTGGCACAGTCGAAGAGAAAATCTGGAAGAAGTTGTGCAGCGCGCGGCATTCCGTCAATCTCGAGTTGTCCGGCCTGCATGAATGACGGTCATATCTGCAGACCGTCTGCCCATGGTGGCCTTTATAATCGCCCCAGCACCGTGACACGGTAGGGCGGCCATGCAAGCATGCGTGTAGTATACACTTGGTGCAATCAAACCGCTATAGCACACGTACGTGAACAGCTATACAGCTGAGTTTGGCATGAATCACATCATTGCACACATGCGCACGGGTTGACTCGATCATGGTGTCATTGTCCAAATAAAAGTACGTACGTGTGGGGGCCAAGATGCATGTGCAGCTTCCAACATGACGGTCGCATTCTCGAAGTCTGCGTGGTGGGAGAGTTTTTCACGACTTTTTGACACGCTTTGCCTGATTGTCGAGTTACACAGCTAGTTTCTTTCATTGACGCTTTGATTGTAGAGGAATATGTGTAGGCTGCGGGTGACAAGCTCGCGTGACTCGGAGCCGCCCTGCAATCTATCATCGATCGTATGCGAAAAGCTGGCTTCGGTTCCATACTATGCAGGCCGGCACATCGGGCTTTGAATACAAAAGCAGGACAACCCGCTGAAAGGTCGTGTAGCTCCGCTATTTTCTGCATTTTTGCATGGCAAAACTTTTCGAGGTCCTCAGCACAAAATCAAATCGTCAGAATCGTCCTTACATCCCTTGACTTAAAGGGCCAGATCCCAACGACAGACGACAGAGCATGCTCTCCTTAACACTGAGCTTTGTGTTTCGCATCCAAAGTCTACACTCAGGGCCAAAAGGTCTGCTACGTGCATGAATATCGAAGTGCCATTCCGCACCCCTGAGTTCCTGAACGCAGGGCTCTCGTTGACCTTTAGGAAGCACCTCGGCATGCTTTGCTTTGGACATATCACGCAAACGGACATTGATGTCGAGACGAATCCACACTTCCTCCTTCCAATCCTCGGATCCTGCTGGGCTCCACACCGTTCTTTCACTCCCAGAAAACCAGATAACGTCCTTGTCGTGTCGGAAATTGTGGTTCTCCGTCGTGTAGATGGAAATCGAGTCTGGGTATCTTATGTACAACGGCGCTGGTTCTCCTGGAAGCAGGAAGAACACCTCCAAAAGAAAAACATTCATTTCTATCGTCTACAGTCCTTTTAGCGTGTCTCCATATCTTTGTGAGCCCCTCCTCAACTTCAGCAGGATCCTGAGAGATGAATGTTAGATTTATGGACCTCATACAAAGCAACCCAAAATCTCGTTCGCCAACTCCCCCATTCAGGTACATGCCTAACTCCAAGCCTTTCAGATCCTCTTTAGAAACGCCCCACATCACCAAGTGTCCCTCCAGCGACCTGGAAAGGAAGAGAAACCTAGTCTCTAGGCATGCAGCGCCCCCTTCTTCTCTGGGCTTCTGGTCATCAGAGCTGGAGTCATAGGATGCGCAGCTTGGCTTCCCCCAGCGAGCTTCTACCAGACTTTTGTATCCGCTGAAGCTGGCAACTGTGTCGTCAAAGGTCTTCGTTTCTGGAGTGTCATCACGCAGCTGACCATATCCAATGAGAACCTTCTTCCACAAGCATAGCTGTTCATCTGACGCGATATCTTGGAAGACTCTGCATACGCGCGTGGCTTCTAGAAAGGAGGGAGGGTCCTGTGCAGCGACCTTGCTCAGAATGACGCAAAGGACGTCAATTGGAAGCGAGTGTAGCCCTCTGTCACAGGTGAAACCTTCAGCGGATGGCGGCGGCATGTTGCAGGCGCCTTTACAATTTCAGAGTGACCTTGTTCGTTCTACTTCGGAGAGCGAAGAGCATTGAATTCTTGAATTTAAGGAGTGAGCGAGTCGCTGGCACTGCTGCGCCGCGCGCGCTGGGGCGCGGCCGGAAGTGCGCGGCCGCGGGGCTCAAACCCTCAAACCTAAACCCTCAAATTTACCGCTTGAACCAGCCATAAAATTTAAACCCTCCATTCCCACTCTCGAACCACCTCAGAACCACTATACGTTCAGCAGTTCGACGGTTCGTATCAGCGCAGCCCCGTCCACAGGTAACCTCTAAGACGAAGAGCAGAGCCTGAGAAGGCAGACTAGACGCCGCCATGACGTTGTCAGTAGGCGCGGGGGCCACAAGAGCGGCTGAGAACGGAAGCGCGCTGCACGAACTGCCGTTAGATGTTCTGGCTATCATCCTCAGCAAGCTTGCTGTGCAGGATCCGCCTTCCTTCATAGACGCCACGTACGCTTGCAGAACCTTCCAGAACATTGCTTCTGATGAACAGCTAAGCCTATGGAAGAAGATGTTCCATGAGCGCGAGCAGTTTCCTGCTGAATGTTCAGAAGCCAAAGCCTTCGAAGATGCGATTAAAGGCTTCTCTGGGTACAGGAACCTGGTGATAGTTCGCTGGGAGAAGCAGAAGAAGAAAGAACTGAGCTCTGTAAAGTCCAAGTCCGCCGAAGGCAACGCGTGTCCGCAGATAAGGCTGCTTTTCCTTGTGAAATCGCTGCAGAAAAGGATCATACTCTGGGGCGTCGCAAATCAGGAAGCAATGGAACCAGGTCCTGTGCGGCAGCGCACCTTGGGGAGTAATCAAGAGACAGCATTCGACTTCAACAGTTTGGAGTCTCGTCTCAAACTAGCTTCTCGCAACGCTGGCATGGAACTGGGGCTCGCGAACATCTCGACTAAAGCTGAGAAGAGCAGCTTTGGTAGAGTAAAGTACGCATTTGTGCTGGACATTATTTTCCTTCCAGGCGGAGCATCCGTTCCCCTGTACATGCGTCATCCTGGTCCGATGCTTCTTGACAGCTCAGCGTATCCAAACTTTGAAAAAGACAGAGGATTCTGTGTCGACGGGTGTGCAGGTAGCTTGAGCTCATGGACAACGGGGTTCAGAGTTTTCACGGAGGATGTCAGCCTCTCTTCTTCCCTGAGTGGCAGGTTAGAAAAGCCAGAAGGAACGGGTCATGAGCGTCGAAAATCTGGTCAAAGATGCTCTTTGAAAGTCAAAGATTGGAAGGTAGAGTTGTCTGCCACTTGCCGCTTAATCTCGAAGGATACCTCCTGGACAGACAAGATGCTCCTCAGAGAGTCATGGTTCCGAAAACGGATGATCGGTCGGTTGGCTTTCAAGGATGGCTTCTCGAGCTCTTTGTAAGTCCTAGTAACAGAAAAGTGATGAATGCAGCTCAGTGAGTGTTGAGGAAGATAGTACTCAAAGCTGACTTAGTGTGAGTGGCTTGACTATGCTGAAACCGGAGTCAGTGGCAAAATCTAGCATTTTGCAGCCGGATTTGGCTAGACTCGTAACAATCAACCCGTTCAAGTGTTTCAAACATACAAACTGACTCATTCGAGCATCACCAAGCTTGAAACTGCACCTGTGCACATGATACGCTCTATAAGCACGGTACTCTTCCTAGCATGCATTCTCGATGAAAGCACCAAACATGCGTTACGGTTCCATCGTTTCCCTAAGAGCAACTCAGCCAGTTGCAGGTGCCTGTACTCAGGAAAGTATGCAGTACTCAAGCAGTCACTTGCAGCTCAAGATTGTCCGCAATGAGTGAATCCGGGCAGAGTTGCCTTTGAAAGCACGAAAAGGACGACTTATAAGCAGCTGGGCTGTGATATGTGTATTGCCTTGCGCTATATTGATTCCAGAAGCTTTTCACTTTGATGGCGGCCACGTGTTTACCAGTCGTATTTGTTGGAACATTGACGAAACGGAAGTCGTCGGTTCCAGTACCTTCCATGCCTGACTCACGGTCTCGCACATTTATGTTTTAATTATGGATTCATTGTCTTCTATGATCAATCCTTCAATAACTCATATCACGTGCAATACCTTACATCATTTACCTTCTACCATGAAGTGAGTTAAGGCAAAACCAATTTCAAGAATGACCATCGAGTACGGTTCGCATGGATGGTGCCTTTTCGACGATCTGCTCAAGTGTTGATGATGGCTCTCGTTGTTCATGACATATTACTCAATTACTCTTGTAAAGATGCGTAAACCGGTCACTGTTCACTCCTCGTCCTCGATTACGTCCTCGTCCAACTCTTCTTCTCGGAAGTCTTCGTCAGGTTCTGTGTCCCTCATCTCGACGCCAACGGCCTGAATCGAAAAGAAGCTTGTGAGGTTAGGCAACAGCAATAGTCTTACACGAGACTCTTCGAAGATCATGGTACTACCGGGCTGAACCAGGAAGAAGAATCGTGTCAATCAATGAAGGGGGGATCAAAAGCTTCTTCATGAGTATTCCAACGGCGGGGTGATTGAAGAGGCATGCCAGCCCCACGTTTGTACAAGTTTTCAGGACTTGTGCAGGATGACCATTTTGTGGGCCATGGAAGAGGAGCCACTTGTAAGGTGCGTCTATCTCCGCTCACCCTAAAGCCTCTCATCTGTGTGAATTCTTACTGCTCAAGATTCGCCTCAAGGAACGATGGCACATGTGACCATATCTCGACAGGAAAGCATGGAATCTGACCTGGTGTATCTCCACAACCATCGCCTGCTCGAGAAACGGCGCGAGAACGATACCGCGCTCGCGCATCCGCTCCAGCAGTTGGAATGCCTGCGCAAGTCGTAGCGCGCAAACGATTCAATCTTCGCGCGAAAACAGTCCTTTGACAGTGGCAAATTTTCATAGTTACATGCGAATTGCATTTTACACGACAAGCTGCCTCGTCCGCCGCGCGGCCTCCGAGATCTGTGTCTAATCATTTTGCACGCTCCATAGATATGCCGTACTGCAGCACCGGGCCTTTGCTTGTGATTTTGAAGTTAGACTTTGAGGTTCAATCAAACGAATTATAACATTCCCGACTTTTTATCCACTCTTCTTGCATGAGAACACGCATCCAGGCCCGGTTTCGTAAAGACGCGTCAGCTTGCCGCTTACCGTTGGGTAATCGTTCCGGCTATAGTAGAGCTCGATGAGAAGCGCGTACACGTCACCTGCCCGGACGACGCACTGCGGAGCAGAAGAATCAGACTCGGTTATGACGTCACGCAGGGAATGTAGGCTGCTGGGAATGCAGAGGCTTCTTCCAGAACCCGCACTTATGCAACCTCGATTGCAGCCCCGTTCTCTTACGTCAGATTTTGCATTTTCTCAAAATGCATCTCTCGAGTCACGGGTGTGGCCAGAAGAAGTTCGCTCTTGGCCCCTATCAGCCTCACAAGTGACAGATCTATTGCATATCGACAAAATGCAGTCTACTGAAGTTTCTTGAAATCTCCCTCTAATCGCATCTCGAAAAGTGGATGTTTGGATGAAGTTTCTTAAATCTTCCCTCTGATCGCATCTCGGCAAAAGGCATCACGATGTAATTTCTCGGAATCTTCCATCTTCCTCTCTTCAACCCCTACAGCAAGGCAATTGAGTCCGTTCTGGGGAGGGCGTCCCCAGCGCTCACCTCGCTCTCTGCCGCGGTCGCCGGCAGCTGCTCCAGCAGCCGGTTGCAGAGCGCCACCGTCTGCTTTGGATCCTCTGCCACCAGCTTGCGAGCCTGCAATCAAGGATGCTTGCATCGTGAGCTTCCAGTGCAATCTGAAAACAGATTGAACGCAGTTACAGGGCTTGAAGGGAGCGGTTACAGCAAATCTGTCATTTCAAATCATTTACTCTGACGCCCCCGAGCGCACTCGAAATGGCACAGAGTCGCCCCCGGGCCTCAAATGCGTCATCACTTGGACAGCATCCAATTTTGGTGGGGCCTTTTAAATCAGTTGACGCAGAGATTCACAACCCGCTTCTGGTTCTTTGAATCATGCTCTTATCAGCTCTCTCGAGCGGAGCCCTTTCAGGCGGAAGAGACCCACCTGCACGAACTGCTCGACGAGGGCGATCCGCGCGGTGTGGTCCGCAACGAGCGCGTCGCGCGCGGCCGCACGCGACTTGCTCGCGTACTTTAGCGACTCGCGCATCGCGCCCAAGGCCTGTGATTGGAAAGAGGCGGTATGTGAAACCGAAGGAACAGCTTTTTTTCGCTCGCTTTCAAAACATCGAGGGGCGTACATGAAATTTATGAAACGAGCCCGCAGCCTCGCCTTCTCATAATCTTGAGTAGAATTGGAAAGATCGACTTTGAGCAAAGATCCATTGTGAGTGTAGCAACTAGGAGAAAAGAGGAGTCGCCTGAGACCCACCCACCTGCAGGACTCATCATAGATAATACAAAATCACAAACGCTCTGAGCCAAGCAGGTTCAGGAGCGCTCAGACCCAGTTCAACCGCGAAAAAGTCTACTAACTCGACCCACAAACGCTCTATCCCAATCTTCACACAAGCCCTAACCTTCTCGTACTTCCGATACTCGTCGATCTCGATGACGGCGCACGAGACGAATGAGGCAGCCAGGGTCAGAAAAATTCTAACCCACAGATGCTCTACTACAATTCAGCCCACAAGAGCTCTAACCAAACCGAATCCAGAACCATTTTGGACCAGAGTCTCTCGCCTTTTCGTAGTCCCGGTGAACTCGATCTCAATGATCGCACGCGAGTTGTAGAAGGTCGCCAGCCTCTGATGCAGCTTAACCCACAAACGCTCTAACCCAACTCAGCCCACAAGCGCTCTAACCAAACTCAACCCACAAGCTTTGTAACCAGATTCCCTCACCTTTTCATAGTCCCGGTACTCGTCAATCTCGATGATGGCGCACGAGTCGTAGAAGGCGGCCAGGCTCTCGACGGCGCCCGCCTTGGTGTAGAACTGCACGATGGCCTTCATCACCTCGCCGTCCGCGTGCCAGTCCAGGCTCTGCAGATAGTTGGCTGCCAGCACGTACAGCTCGCGCTGCCTGCGAGTTGGGGCTAGGTTACGTTGCGAAGTTTATGAAGTCAAGGCTAACGAGTTTTGGGTTAGGTCGGGGTTAGGTTGAATTGAGCGGGTCAAAGGTCTTGCGTGCCAGTCCAGGCTCTGCAGGTAGTTGGCCGCCAGCACGTATAGCTCGCGCTGCCTGCGGGGTTAAACATTGGGTTTCATTTGACATCAGAGATCTGGGTGTTGGCTTTTAGGTCTATGGTTTAGGATTTGGGGTTAGCTTGGACGCCTCAGGGCCTTGGCGTGCTAGTCGTGGCCAAAGTCTCTGACCGCCAACGCGCACGGCTTGCGGCGTTTGCGGGGTGCCAGCCTTCACGTCGTTTGAAATTAAGGTTCCATCTCCTTGGTTTGAAGTTAATCTTCTCAATCTCCCGGGTTCATTTTTGAGTGGTTAAGGAGGGTATGATGTAACAGTCTGTGGTTCAAGACTTTCTGCGTTTGGATTTGGAGCGAACGAAAACAAGTATTTGCGTCGCTTTCTTGCAAATCCTGGCTGTCCTTGGATAAGAATCTCAGATGCCGGACCGTTTGCCACTCCGCGCGCTCAAAAATGGTGACAACGACAGATCTTGCTGCCCATGCTTTCGGATACTTACATTCTTCGAGGCCGTGCTCTGCCTAACGTCAGCTGAAATCTCTAGTTTCCATCTTCCCGGGTTTCTACCCGACCATCTTTCTGGTTCCCCCAGATATGGCGGGGGATTGAGATACAGATTTTCAAATCGAGGGGCGCGGTAGCTGCTTTGAATCAGATGTTTCCGTCTGAACAAGCACAGGCCTGACGTCAGTAGGATATCGTTGCAGAATGTGTTACGACTCACCTGGATACGTTGGCGAAGAAGATGATCTTCTCGGTGTCCCCCGACTTGAGCAGCGCCTCCATCGCGCGCGCGCGCTCATTCGCCTGCGTGAACTTCTTGCACGCCAGGTGGAAGGAGCCCTGCGCCTCGCAGCATTCCGCGATCCGCCGGATCAGGGCGGAGCGGAATCCGCCAGACTCGCCGCCTTCAGCCTTCGGCGGAGTCATCCCGTCGGCCATGCTCTCAGTGATAACGACGTCATGCGAGGCGCACTGCAAAAAAGGGGATATGCTATAGGGGATGGTTACCGTTTTGGAGGAAATTTGATAAAGAGAAGGATAGGATACGTTTTTTGACGCGGACAAAGCTGCCCGGAAGTAACGACTTTATTCAAGACGTTTATTGAAAGAATGTGATTGCTTGAAAGGACTACTCTTGAGAAAGGTGCGTTTTTTGATGTTCATAAAGAACCATCAATGAACGATAATTCAGTGGAGCTTCCAATTCCGCTGAAAGTAAGCGGAACTGGTAAGTCCAAATATGTGCATGGCAAATTGCAAAAATGGAAAATCAATCCTCCGAGCCTCTACCGCTAACTCGACGGCACAGGCTAGTTTTTCTTGCTGAAGGACAGCTTTGTCAACATTCCGGCGGGGAGACTGGAAGGCAAGCGACTTTACTCGGTTCGATAATAGTCACTTTGATCCAAAAGGTCCTTACCAAGTCGATCGCCTGCTCGAAGCTCTTTCCGGCAATAAGTAAATGCACCGCCTTTTCGTACTGCTCGTGCTCCATGAAAAAGTCCGCACACCTGCGCGGAACCGTCCGGCTGCACTTCAACATTGGCACTTCACAGAATGCTTCAACCGGAGTCAGTGCACGCGATTTCTGATGAAGGGGAAGGACTGCCTTTTGAGCTTTGAAAGCATTTTCCCTTCGTTCCTCTATCACGTGCTCTGGAAGAATTATGTCTTCTGTCCTGTTTCGCCACCGTCTGGCTCTCGTAACAAGCAGGCATGTGATAAGCCAGCATAATATAGGCACGGGGAGTTCAAAGGTCTTCCAAATGTCCTGTAAATAAGCATCAACGCGCAGATGTGTATTTGAATCCCCCGCATTAAGATAGAACAATCCTCCCGTTGGTCACACAATTCACAGCTCACACAATGTTTAAGGAGCCGGTCGATCATGCATACCTCAGGGTTCTGTTTGCCACGGCTCGATTCAGCAGGCACAACTCATAGGCAGTCTTCTACATATTACTTTAGAGTTCTATGTATCACGGCCAAAATCAGCAGCAATTTGTTAAGAGTTGGAAAGCAATCCCACCTTGCTAGCAGTGCTGGGTCCGCATCCTCCTTGAGATTGTCCGCAATGGTCCGCAGAGAGTCGAACAACTGGCCCTTGAAGCATAGGTCGATTGCGCGGTTCAGGTTTCCGCCCTGAAAAGAAACGAAGCTTGGTGAGTTTTGCTCACGAAGATGAGTGAAAGTTGAAGGCTTTCGAGGCGCGCGTTAGCGTCCCTGGAAACGAGTGCCGTTATTTTCCCCATGAGTCAATAACAGACTAAAGACGGAAGGCAACAGCGATAGACCTTTGCGTAGAGACTGACCGGCTCCGAATACTCGAAGTCGCTTTTTCGTTGTCACGCCCATCCATCTCCCTTAGGTCTTCTCAGTCTTCTGTCTCGAGATCCAGGATAAAATCCGAAAATCTCTTGAAGAGGGTATCGCGTGTTTAGCTCTTGCATAGCTACATAACGATGAACAGGGCGAGGTTCGATGAGGCGGCGCCACCCCCGGGGGGCAATCCGTAGGCGCAGAGCAACTCCCACCTTTTGGTACAGTAGTACGGCGCTGTCGTACGCCCCCTTCTCCTCAAAGTACCGCGCTGACGTCAGCGCGAGCGCGCGCGTGCCCGCGGCCGCGAGCGACAGCAGCTCCGCGTCCATTCCGTTCCGCTGTGCAAGCCGCGCCGCCCGGCTGACGCTTTCCGCTCGGGTGAAGTAGCGGATCGCGCCCGGAACGTCGCCCCGGGCCTCCAGCTGGCGCGCAACGTGGAAGGCGGCCGCGCGATCGCCCGTCGCGTCGACGAGCGCGCGCGCGGCCGCGAGCTCGCCTTGGAAGCAGTGGATGCGGACTTGGGAGAGGACGTCACCGCTCTGCAACGAAAAGGAGGGGTTCGGTGGCTGGTCTACTTCTCAACCGACTTGGATTACATCTGCCCATATCCTTTATACCGAGTCTTTCTTTGATCTGCTTCTGTAGAGCCTTCACCAACTGTACGCTCAAGTTGTCCACAGAATCTTTGATTGCGACGCAACTATGGGACTTCCTTCGATTGCTTCATAGAAGGTGCCTGACAATGCCTCCCCTTTGCGCTTCTTTCTTTTGCAAAGTTGCTAGGCTCGGCACAAGACATGACGGGAAGTCGTCTGTAAGCAGGAAACGGTTTAGCCGGGACCAAACCGGATTGCTACAATCAGTCCATTTTCAGCTTGTAGGAGCAAACGGCAGCTTGAAGACCGGGCAACGAAAAGACAGGGAACGAACGAAGAGCAAAAAACGGAAGAGTATTGGAAGGGGAGAAGTGCGGAAAGCGAACAAAACGAGGAGTTATGAAGGCTGAAAACGCAATAGACAGGAAGTGGTTCATCAACGGACGGCAGCAGTCATTAAGTCCAACCGCAAGCGTCGTCCACAAGCAATGGAATACTTTTGGGCTTTGCCAGGCAATAAAGCAGTAAATGAAGGAAACGCCCAGGAGTAACGTCCCATAGGAATAGGGACACCGGAAGTCGCCGTGAGACAGCATTGGAGCATCTTGTCCAGGTTGCCGTGGCTCCGCGTCGTTGCAAAATGGATCTACCTATAAGCAGAATAAAGAAAGGTAAAGACCGGAACGGAGGGCGGCCTCACCCAGTGGTAGCACTCACTTCGCCTTGTCCAGGTTGCCGTGTCTCCCCGTCGTTGCGGAACGGAAGGACAAGCGGATCAAAGCAAGGCAAAGGACAGTCGGAACGGAACCGGAACGGAACCAGAAGGGAAGCCCCCCCGTACCCAGTGGTAGCACGCAAGCCCCTTGTCGAGATTGCGTGGCTCCGCGTCGGTTAGGGAACGAATTGACAGGCATAACAGAACGCAGACGGGTACAAGAGCGGAACGGAACCGGAACGGAACCGGAACGGAACCGGAAAGAGGGACGGCCTTACCCAGTGGTAGCACTTCAGCGCCTTGTCGAGGTTGCCGTGGCTCCGCGTCGTTGCGGAACGCGGAGACAAGCGGACAAGCGGAATTAAAAACACGAGGACAAGAGCAGAACGGAACCGGAACGGAAGCCCGCCTCACCCAGTGGTAGCACTCGAGCGCCTTGTCCAGGTTGCCGTGGCTCTCGCAGTACTTGGCCCACCACTGCGTCAGCTCCTTGTCCTGCTTCGCCGCCACGTAAGCCTCCAGCTCTTCGATCTGGCCAGCCTCTACCAGCAGCCGCGGGACTTCGTGCCTATCACAACGGGGTTAGGAAGATCCGGGTTGAAAGTTGTTATGGTTGAAAGTTTACGGGGCTTAGGAAGTAGGGTCTTCTAAAATGTAAGGGTGTTAGGATCTGAATAAAAGCATTCAGACGGCCAGCCGCCACCGGCAAGCGCGGAACCTCGTGCCTGGCAAAACGAGTTTTAAGGATTATCCGGGTTAAGCGTTGTTCAAGTTGAGGGTTTAGGGGGCTTAGGACGAAGCGTCTTCAAAATATTGAAAGGGTGTTAGGATCTGTTTCAGAGCATCGAAACGGCCAGTCTTCACCAGCAGGCGCGGAACTCGTGCCTGCCAGGTTTAAAGATCAGGATTTAAAGACGTGTCTTCAGAATCCAGCTTGATCAGATCTACAGGAAATCAAGTGTTCGCGTTCTTCAATCGCTTCACTCTGCCAACACGGCAATTTGTGCCTGGATTGAAAGATGCAGAAATCAATGGTTGAGTGCAAAATCCTCCGATGAAGGATCTTGTCAGGGTTGGCCAAAACAGAGCAATCATAGGACCAGGAGGGAATAAGGGGTTGGCATTGACAAAGTCCTGTAACCCAGAAGTTGAAGCTCTCCCAACAAGTCTGCTCCGTCCAGCTCTTGCGTAACACGGACACTCCGTGTTCAAATACTTGTAAGTCGTTCTTCAAAATCCTGGTAGCCTCACCGGTGCGTTCCGGCCTCCTCATACGCCTTGATCGCCCCGTCCAGGTCGCCCAGAAACTCGAGGTGCCGCGCAAAGCTGTGGTGCGTCGTGCGCAGATGCACCCGGTCGTGTTTCCCGGCCACTTCCAGAGCGCGGCTCCAGTCGCCGCACGACTGGAGCAACCGGTTGGCCAGGTCCCACCGGTCGCACGCCACGTAGAGCTTGTGAGCGTCCTCCACGTGTCCCAGGTGCAGCGCGACGGCCGCGATTTGCGCGTCAGCCTCCTGCGTGGTAGGCAAAAGAGATTGAGATTTAGAAATAAGAATATGGAGCGCTTTTTTGGAAAAACGACAGTGACTGGAACTCTCATTGGCGCCGACGTGGAAAGAGAATGCAGCTTGAGAGTTTTCATCAAGAAAGGATCAGTATCATCAAAAAATTCCAACCGGCTGGAGAAAAAATTCGTTGTCGAGAGGGTACAGATCCCTCCCTGCATTACGCCAGCATCCTCTGCGTGTCAAAAAGGAAAGTTTTTTTAAAACTCATTTTTTTCCTCCTTTCAAAACCCTGGTCCCACCTTTTCTCTTCTTGGCTCCTTCAAAGAAGTTCTGTCCAAGCACTCGTCCGACGTGAATCGGATTCTAAACTCGAAACTTGTACTGGATTTGTATACCGCGTTCTGGATTGCGGTCACGCCGATGATCTTCCGTTCTTGACTCCTGACCTTTTCCTTCTCCTTGGCCTCCCGCACTGCGCGAGCCGCGCGCGCGTGCCCCATGTTCCCCAGGCAGTGCTCCGCGACGTCGAGGCGGCGCGTCTTGACGCAGACCGACGCCATGTTCGCCCACACTCCCGGATTGCGAATCAGCTTCACCGCTCGGTATGCTTCGTCCATGTTCCCGACCGCCATCTAGAAAAATCTCGACCTTCAACCCAAACCTAGATATTGGTCTTCAAGAGCACACGGCGAATAAGTCTCAGGGCATGGTTAGCTTTGTCCATGCTGCCTGTTGACCGCCAACTTGCTTCGTTTTGCATTCTGAACACTTTGCTTCGTGAGGAGATTCGACATGCGCAACGACTTCCGTGCAACATCCAAGAAAAGATATCGAATCAAATGAAATATTCCTTTCTCAGTTGTACAAGCAACAGCAGGCACTTGGCTGGCTGCTTGCTGCGTTTAATCTGTACTTTAAACCACTGACTGATTACTAAGATTAGCGGCACCCACGCTTTCTGGAAGATTTATGTGGGATGTGCGGCATGTTTGGACGAAACCTCGCTCTCCGATTCCACCATCGAACAGTCGCCAAACCTGCTCTGAAGTGCAAGGCTGCAGCAGAACTTGCTTGCTGGCCCCTCTCCTTCTACCCGAAACTTCGCGGCATATTTGAATATTTCGTTCACTTCGCAGCATGGGAGCCAGCTTCATCTCACCGGACCTGAAAAATCTAAGCACCAAAAGTTTTCAAGAACTTTATCTACTCTCTTCTTACCTGGTAGCTGAAGTCCAGAAGTGCGCGTCTCGTCCGCGCGTCGACGGACTCCATGCCCGCGAAATCGCGCATGGGCACGCGCAAAAGTGGCTGCGGGTTTGGAGGCTTCGATGCGAAGAAAAGGAAGGGTACGTGGAGGCCGACGAGGGCGCTCCAAGAAGGGTCCGCGTCGACCTGCGGCGATGAAGGAGCAGATCAGACTTCGCGACAATTTAGGAATAGTAAGCTCAAACCAAACGCTACAACTTGAACCTACAAAAACCGCACCCATACTCACCCTGAACCCCTGATTTGTTTCACCCATCCCAGGCTGGTGATCTTACAAATCTTGAGTTTACTAACCCTAAAGTGTCATTGCAACCGATCAGCGTTTCTGGGCTGCTTCATCTGGTGAATTGCGGGATTGCGCGCACCGACTTGTCCTTGTGTACCAAGAAGTATCATCTGTGGTTCGATTTATTTTCTGACAAGCACTGAAGACGTTTCATTCGCGTCTCTTCGCAGGCCACGTGCGGTGAACACTTTCTCTGGAGTCGTGCAACCTTCTTCTCTCTTAAAAAGACGCACACCTTGTCCTGGTAACCCGACACAATGAAACCCTAAACCCTTAGGACACTAAAACCTTGAGACCCTGAATCCGCAAATACCTAGGCTGTGAAGACACCCACCTTGTCCTGGTACAGAAGGCCGTGCTCCCCGGTCGCAAACAGCGTCGTGACTTGGACGTCCGCCTCGCGGCTGACGGTAAGGCCGTCCGGATTGGAGGCGTCCGAATCCTGTGTTCAAAAATGTCGTTTCGGGTTTCTGTTCCACGACATGTGCTTCCTACCAGTCCCAATTTCCAGGTTTCGGAAAGAATTGATATCTTACAAAGACGCCGAGCTTTGATGCCCACCAGAATCAACCTAGGAATGAAAATTGACTAGTCGGATGAAATTGTATCATCAATTAGAGGAAAACGGTTTACACTCTATGTACGCGCAGATTCTTTTCATTCCAAAACCTGGAGCATTTCTCGCCTTCCCTACACCTTGCGTTGGTATGAGAAGGTAGCGGAAATTGCGAAAACCAAAAGGACTTTTACTTACCGGCTCTGTTTCGACCGCGACCATCCGCGCTTCCTCCCCGTCCCACGTGTGGTTGATAGGTCGCCTGCGCGACTGCCTGTACACACCGACGTGGTGGAAACTCAATCAGCACCTTAATTTCGTGCAAGCATGGACAGTGTTACGCTGAGCAATTCCGCCTCGGTCGATAGCGGCGCAAGCTTTTGAAGAATTGCTTATTGAAACTGCTTCTTTATCAGCGTCCGATTCGCAGCGACGTGAGCGGAGCCGGTGCTGTCGATTCATTTCCCCCTGGTATAAGACAAGTTGAACTTTGGCAAGAAAGCCGAAACGGTTTCATTCTGCACTGCGGTTTGCGTCCGAATCCGTCACCAAGCGCCGCCAAGTGCTCTTCCCAGCCCTTCAGATCTTCCAATTCAGTGCGACCCATCCGATTCTGGAATTCAAAAGGCAACTTCCATCCAGAATGGCTTTGACCAAAGTGCAGCGAGCTCAAAAAGGCACTTCTGGAACGGTGAGGGAACCTTACTTGAAGTCGTACACTTGAAATGCATCCAGCTCCACCTCGTAAACGAACAGCCTCGAGTCGGGCCGCCGGGAGCCGTCCGATTCGCTCGCGAGCACGCTGACCTGCCAGATAAGAGACACGTGGCTTTCCAAAAAAGTCAGCATCCGAACAAAAGGAGGGGATTCATAAACGATATATCTCTCACCCTCGATTCTGCGGGACAGGACTGTTTTCCAGGGAAGATCCGGGACGCAGCAGGAATGATACTACGCCCTCACTTCCGCGAATGTCCCGAAGCGAAGGGCTTTTGCTTCAAAGAAACTACAGAAAACCGAATGCCAAAATGTTGAGCCATGCCTTGTCTTTCTTTTATAAGGTGCTTCTTTATTTATAGTCTTGACATCGTGCTTCAGATACAGTTTCCCCATAGCACGGCAAAGCTGCTCCGCGCCTATCGGAACTTCTACACAGGCATGGGTAACTGCTCCGTAGACACAACAAAAGGCGCTTTTCAGAGCCACCTCACCTTTGTACCCGTACAATTGCATCGGACGGACACGATCGGCCCCGGCGGCTCCGGGCCCATCTCCACCCTCCGTCCCGCGCCGGGGCCGATCGGCTTCAAATCTCGGCCGTTGATTCGCCACAGCTTGATGAAACCTGTCGACGTGGCAATCGCCAGGGTGTCCCCATGCACGTCGACGCAGGAGGCGCTCCCGTGCGCCTCGTCAAGGGGCAGGGTTTGCTTAACCGTGCCCTGCCAAGCGGGTTAAGAAGAGTTGAGAATGCATACTAGATGCTTTGTGACGAGTCAAAGCTTGCCAAGCTAGACGAAGTGGGAGTAAAAGATCCTTCTTGGACGTCTTTAAAGATATACACAAGTATACTGATTTCTCTTCATTGGATTGGATCAATCTTCATTGGCTCGATAGATTCAAAGGTTCCATTCAATGAGCCGACTCACTGTTTGTCTGTTTGGGTGCAAAATGGACTCTTGCAGTCACTTATCTCCGTACCAGAACGTGCTCCTGATCCTTTTCCATGAAAAGACACTTGAACAGGCGTCCGATTGCAAAAGTCGACAGAATGACTATTGGGGGTGCGAAGGAGGTGAAGAACATTTACCTGCATCGAACATACTTCCACAACGTTCCCTGCCGTTCGGTACACAAACTCTCGACCAATGGCGCAGCATGCTCCCGGCCGGATGTCAAACTCGGCCTGCCTCTGTATGCCCGCCACGTTTAGCTCGTACACCTCAGCCTTCTGCTTGCCCCAAACCAGCGCTCGCCCTTCGGAGAAGTCGACTCCAGTTATCTGAAGCGGGCTCTCGAACGTCTGCGGAAAGGCCATGGAGGTAAAGTAAACTTCAGAGACTTTACAGAAAGTTTCCGAACAAACTCACGGAGTGGTACGAAGGGTGAGGAGAGTTTTGACCTAGGCATCTAGTTCAAGTTGTTGGGAAAGCTGTAGTAGAGCTCGAGAATATGGTTTCCGATCCCGGGCATTAATCTCAGTTCGTTATGGTTCAATTGATCAGAGCTTAAAGAGAAGATGAAGGTTCGTCGCGACAGAGGAATTTGTTCTTGCGGTTAAGGTGAGAGTATTACAAAGGTTCCTGGCTCTTGATCTTGGGACGAACATGTAAAAACATGGGAACGCGTTCTGGTGCGTCCCCGTAGCTCTTCCAGGCACCCTATACGGCCGAAAGAAGCTCGAAGATTTTTTCGACATGATGGACAAGAGTGAAGACGAGAAAGGCTAGTCAAGTAAAAGAAACATCAGCAGTAGAAAAGCATTGATTATCACCAGTTCTCCTCCAATTAATTGCGGCTAATTGCAAAATGAACCCCGACATCACTGGTCGTTCTAGTCCGCTCAGTGATTGCCCATGATGTTCCTTCCTACTCTGCCACTGCACTTGAATTTCTCTGTGTTAGCAGTACCTGGCTGTTTGTCCCGTCAACGCTTTCGACGGCCACCCTGCTGGGGCCAGTTTGTAGCAGCGCCATCCCGCCCTTCAGTCGCCTCGCCAACGGATATCGGATCAGCGATTGTAGACCTTCTTGCGTCATCGCGGCGATGACGTCATCGCTCGCCGCTGCATAAACGGGCGGAGCATGATGGCTGGCAAAATCGTTTTTCGAAACTTAAAGAAAACGGTTTTGTGGGTACGTGGTCAAAGAAATGAAAAGGAACCCTACTTTGCAAGGAACCACCATCTTTGGCTTCGACGACATTTTCTTCGTCCCACTTTATTTCTCTGTATGCATGTCAGAATTGACGCTCTACATCCTACATAGATCCCATTCCGTGCTCGCAGGAAGTTGGAAGGGATACACTCTCGCAACGACTGCGAAACGAAGTGAGCAGCCGCTACATCGGATGGCACTTAGGCAATCATTCAGATAGTCGCTCAATTTAGGTGACTTTTTTATTTGTGCTTTGCAGTTATTTCCTCTTTACCTAATCCATCCTGCAAACAGAACTTTCTTGGTGCCAAGCAAGAAGGTAAAAGCTCCCGTCATAAGCTGTCTTCCGTTACTTCTTCTGCAGTTCTGCCCAGAAACGGAAGGCATGATACATCCAGAAAGCCACTTTCATCTGTGCCCTCTTCCATACCTCCTCTGGTCCTTGAGCAAAAATTCTCTTACCCCATCTCAACACAGCAATCTTGCTCGCAACGTCGACGGCGGGCAGCGGCTCCCAGTCGGTTTCGGCGCCTTCCGCGGCCGCGGAGAGCGCGGTACGAGGCGACGCGGCTCCGAAGGCCGCGCGCGACTTCCACATGTGGACGACGCCATCAGTAGCGCCGACTGAGGAGCGAAGATGAGATTAGGCTTAACGTGAAGCTGAAAAGTGCTCATCTGGACTGAACGCAACGCAGTGCTTTTGGACGTAGGAAAAGGTCCAGGATGAGAAGAAGCAAATCCTGGATATGACAAAAGAAGGTAAAACAAGGGGAGTCATCTGAATAGGAAAAGATAGCAAAGAAAAGTTTTGAGAGGAGACAGAGATGGCAAGGAGGGTCTCGCTTAAACCGGGGAACAAAGGTAGGACATCGCATGCTTGCGGAATCGCAAAGCCTCCGTTTCATCCAAGGAATTCGACTGCCGCTCCTGATTGCTCGTCGGAGCAATTTTATAGTGCCCCCAATTTATTTTCCAAAGAGTTTTTGGACCGAACGCAGCTTGTTCCCAAACCGACTTACTAGTCAGAGTTTGCGTTCGCTCGTGGAACGCGACCGCCGCAATCTTGGCCGCCTCTTTCTTCCCCTTCTTCGACTTTTCCACGGCTGCCGGTAGCTCCAGAATCGAGTTTTCTTCGGTTTCGAGGTTGGTCAAGTGGACCGAGACGTCTTTGTCCGAGGCGAGCGCGAGCAGGTGCGCGCCGGCCCACGTGGCCTGGAGCGCGGTGACGTCAGGGGCCTTATTGAGCTTCACCTGCAGGAAGTCGCTTTAGAAGTCAAAACATCGGCTCAACGGTCACATCGATGCGAGACTTATAAGGACCCGACATCAGGCGCCGACTGCTTCGTTGAGCTCAAAGCAATGATCTCCGAAGGCCTGGTAGAGATTGGAAGAGGGAAGTTGATGGTTCGTTGGAGTTAGTGGCTTGAAAGAAGGCACGTCAAGATTGATGCCTTGCTACGCTTCTCGAAGAGATTCTTGGATTCTTGACTTAAATCCTTGGTTTTCGATACTTTGAGTCTTCCATGTCAAAATCCATTTTATGCAAAGAGCTACTTTGGACTTGTATGCAGGAGCATACACATCAAGAAAATGCAAGCCAAAGAAAGCCAAAGCGGATGCAGACTTCGAACGGCGTCCGGTATATCCAGTACAACAAGCTGGTGCAAGAATGCAAAGTTAGGGGCCGCCAATCTGGTTATCGCGTTCAGCACCAGTGGGTAACAATCACACCAGTATGTGTAACGAATTACGTCACGAAGTTTCGACCAGCTCGCTGCGACATAGACCGCCTGAAAAAATTATGCTGGAAGACTTGCTCACTTTCGTAGCTGGCGTCCATTTGCTGTCGTTGCGCACATGCACAGTAAGCGTAAAGCTGGCGGTGATGACGACCATTCCGTTCCGCTCTGGGTAGTAGAGCGCCGCCAGGACCTCGCAGTCGACCTCAAAGGCCGGAACGCGTTTACCCTGCAGTGTGAACAAGTACGACGTGTCAAAGAATGCATAACACGCCATCATGCAGAATGCTAACCACCTCGTGCTGAGTAAACCTTGCCAGAGGCGTGTCTCCTCTGTCGTATCCCTGATATTAAGTCTGTTGTGAGATTATTCCTCAGAAAAATGCTGCTTTTGAAGCGTCCTCGGCAAAATTTCAGAGTGAAAGTTCTCAAAGCTTCGTTTCCGTCCCCTTCCAGCATAGGAACGGGACGGAACGCTTCGTACGCTTGCAATGGTCAAGACGGCGATCAAATGGGAATCTAGTACCTCAAGGTTGGCGAATCCAGCTTCACCTGCCCATTCACGAAGCGACTTGCAACTCATGCCCAGTCAACCATTCCGGAGTTTCCCTGTGTTGCCAAGAAAGACAATTTGATACAGTCCAAAGCTCGACAGCCTAAAATTGAGGGCGCCCTGTGACCAACGCCTCTTACCCGGTCGTCTGCATGGCAGATTGCGCCCTTTCCAGGTGAGGAGGCAGCATAGTAGAAGGGAGGGCACGGCGGGGGAAGGTTGGGATCCCTGAACCAACGGTCGATGGTTCAGAGCTTTGAGACGAGTGTTCTGGCGACTAGTTTGCCACGCCTTTGAGGTAACATCAGTTGAGCGTAATGCGCAATCTCTTAAAACTCACTTTCAACCGACGATGCGGCAACTTATCCAGTCCAACTTTGAGAAACTTGCTATCGGTCTTACCCAACCTGCACCTCTGACTTTAGGGAACGAGATCAAGCGTTCTGGTAGTGACTGTCGGGTAAGTATGAAGAACCCGCTTGTCTTCCAGGATTATGGGGGCATTCAACCCAAGCTCAAGTGAGCGCTTCTGGTGGTCTAGTGCACTTACACAAAATCTGCAGGGGGTGCTGCACAGGTGTCAAAGCGTATATGGCTGATCACAGCGTCCTGCTTCTCTGCGTATCTGGAGACAGCGGTGGGCTTGCCCCTCAGATCCATCTTCCAGACCACCAGCTTCCCTTCCTGCAAGAAGATTCAGCCGACTTTCAGCGATCATTTCCTATGTTGCGCTGTTGAGAGCCTCCTGGTGGAACGTGGGTGTGTTTCGTGCTTGCATTAGTAGCCAGATTTCATTGAGAACGCCTTCCCCAATGGTTCTATTTGCAGGAAGCTTGACAACCACAACACGACTGATTGCTGATGCTGACTTCCTCTGAACTGCGGTTGCGCCGGACAAGTAACGTTTTCGTTTTCCTCACCTGGTCTCCAGTGACTAGGCGCGTCCCCTCTGCATTCCATGCCATGCAGCTGACTGGCCTTTTGTGGCCGCTGGTGTCATCTGCCAGCTTTCTGTCCTGCTCCTTCCACAGAGACACTCCGCCTGAAGAAGCGAGTTGGAGAACCAGATTGGCAATCATATTATTGCGTGGTCATACGTTATATATGTGCCAGGAAAATAGATGAACAAGGGAGCATTCAAGTAGTTTCGTCTCAGTAATGCGGACTTCTACAGGCCTGATCTCAGGCAACTCTGTCTTACTGCCAGAAGCAAGAAGATTTTGCTGTTCTTCACCAGTGAAAAGCTGTCCAAGAAAGATTGATTGCAAGGACGCCGTTGAAAAACCGCTTACCATCTTTCCAAGCAATGGCCAAGACTCTCTGCTTCGGATGCCATTCCAGCGTGCAAGCGTCCTTCTCTCTGACATTCTTTATCATGCAGTCCTGTAGATCGGGCATAGCTGCGGAACCCTGCAGATAAGAGACGGCAGGTAAACAACTAGTTTGTCGGATAAAAGAACATATGCACATTCTCTGCTGCCGGTGATGGCAGCATTGTGGCCGCCTGTTCCTGAGCTCTGAGTGATACCTCATAGATACGAGCCACAGATATGTACCTTTACTATTCTGAGAGTGTTCGTGCTGGTGGTGGTGGTTTCTGCGCACATATCCAAGTCAAAAGGAAATGCCAAATTTGTACCCTTTTAGAGTCCTTGACGACATGCAAACCTCTCACCGCATCGTCTAAATGTACATTGTTTCATGGTACACTTCTCGCTACTTCATTTCATTGGTCATGTAGCGATCAGAGTGCCACAGCTAGCCCAACTTCCTCGTATGCTTGCCAATGTAACCCCAAGAGATTCGCACTTTTGATGAGCCCCCAGAAAGGTTCAGGTAAATCCAAGCATTACACCAGCTCATCATGAGACGCCAGTTACTTCAATCAACAAGAACCGAAGGGTACCTCTCACAAGAGCTAGCTCAAGAAACTGACCTCTTGGTTCAGCAGGCACACATGCCCTCCAGCTACAGCCACAGCTAATGTCGGTTCCCCTGTACATGACCATGCTGTTGCTAAGATTGGCCCCGCAATGGAGGGCGGAAGCTGAGCCCTATGCCTGTGAAAGGTTGCCATACTTATCACCTGCTACAGCCTGAAAACTTCACTTGCATTCTGTTGTTCTGTCCAGCCCAGAAACTGCATGATGCAGGACTGACTCTTATTTTAGCCACAATTGGCATTGGCTCCAGAGCCCTTGCAGATAACCTTTTTCTCAGCTCTGTTTCCTCGTCAAGTCGCCAAGTTCCACTTCCGTTCAACCTGGCACCGGGCCATGCCACTGCCGCCATGGATTTTGAAGCTTGATCTCCTTTATCTCCTCCCCTAGTTTCTCTTTGCGCTTGATTTGCCGCGCCGCACTGCAGCTTGCTGACTAGGTAGTCGAACTTGGTCGAACTTGCTCAGGCTGTAGCCTTACGAAGCAGAGCTGCGGGGGAGCTGAGCTGCGCTGCTCTGTCACTGTGCTGATATGTTCGTGGCGCGAGGACACTTGAGAACGCGCGCGCGAAGAAAGGGTCCATTCGGCGGTGCGGACGCCGGCGGTCGGTCCGACTGTTGAGAATCAGATCATTTCTCTGTGCGGGCCAGACGTCCGCAGCCCTGTACTAGTAGTACTACTACTACTAGCACCTAGCTGGAGCCGCCTCCGACGAAGCAAGCTGACAAACCTCTCATACAAAGCAGAATGGCTGCCGACAAGGTGCTTCTATCGTCTGGAGGACGAGCTATCTTAGAGAGGGTGTCGTCTGGGCAGCATGCTTCCTGCAGCTCCGAAGCCCGCATGTCCCGCTTTCCTCTGGCAGAGTACACATGTTGCTTGAGAGTTTTTCAAAAGAAGGTCGCAGGACCGGCGTCAAAACACAGTCAGGGTATTCCTTGTGGCAGCAGAGAGTCTTCATTTATTGCGAATGGTGATTTCTGTAGCATTTTTCCATCGGGAGGAGAAAGAGGAAGGCCCAGTGTTCAATTTCCGCAGCGGAAGGGTAATGCCACCACCACTAAAGCTGGATACTTTGGCGAGTTTGTGGACGACAATGAGAAGCAGCGGAAGATCCAGGCAAAGCGGCGGTTCCTAGTCCAAAGTAGCGACCATATAGATGGGGAGAGTCCTCTTCAGGAGCTGGTTTCTGAAGCCAGACACCAGTGCAATCAAGCAGTGGTTTTGCCAGTAAAGCGCAGAATAGAAAGGCTGGGGAATTGGTGGAACAGCACGCTTCTGGGGCGGCTGGGCAGAGTGTACAATGAGCGGCGCGCTCTGTCTGTGAAACTCTACAGGAGGTGGCCTGTTCTTCTCCTGTTCGTAATCTTGTGAGTAACCACTCTCTATCCTCAAGTTAAGTTTGGTGCACAATAAGTTTGTATTGTCATGGTTTGAATTGGAGAAAGTAACGTCTATGACAGCTTCAGAAGAAATCTCTAGCCTTCTGCAGTATACTAGATCAGCTCCAGAATTTTTGTTATGCTAATCTAAGCTGTTGTAGGCTGTGGGTGAACAATTATCTTGTTATAGCAGCGCCGAGAAATGAATGTCTGTGACAGCTCCACTAGTGATGTCTAGCCTTTTGCAGTAGGATGAATCAAGCCCAGGGATCAAGAATGTTTCGTTGTGCCAAGAAAGGAAGTTGTAGGCTGTGGGAAAACAACTATCTTGTCATAGCAGCGTCAAGTAACATCGTCAAGATTACAGTATGGCCCCACTTGGCTTTTATAATCACAGCTGAGAGTGCCTGGTGCTCATCTTGATGTAGACCGTTTGCTCTGTTCGCAGCCAGGGCAGCATGATTGGCACCGAGCTGATCTTTAAATACTTCAAAGTGGGGGGCCTTCTAAGGCCACTAGCAGTGCTAGCGGTTTCTTTCTTTACTGGTCCCCCTTTTATTGAAGCCTTCTTACCGGGGATCATAAAGAAGAGGGACTATGACCCGCCCAATCCAAAAGAAGATGCAGTTTTTGATGATGAGCCAGTGCCAAAGTGGAGGCCGCCGGAAGAAGTAGCGGCGGAGGAGTTTTTGCGCCCTATAGAGGAAAGCTAAGACGAGTCTAATGGACCTTTTCAAAGCAATCAGTGAATTCATCATTGAAACGACTCAGAATGATGTATCTGGCACATATAACACTGTTCTGCAACCTGCCCAATAACTTGGTAATCATTTTGAACGCACTGTGCCCCAATGGAAGATTGAGAGATGCTCAAATCCATCAACAGGCGTTCCAGGACATGGAGTCTGGTTCGAATATGTACCATCTTTCTCCAAGTCCAGAAAGAGCCAGTGGAAGGAGATTGCTTCGTATCGAAGATATAAAAATGGAGCTGAAATGCGAGCTTTATCATCCAAGCGAGCTTATCTGACCAAATGAATCAGTTGACGTTGTAATTCTCCATCGGACGATCTTTGACTGGTCATGAGTGCACTGACCTGTGATGACGGTCCTGTTTTCGATTGCTCTCTGAGACGCACAGTTTATAAATTTGCAACTCTAGTTATTGCTTGTAATCGAATGATAACGATCCAGAATTGTTCTTGTTCTCAACAAGCGCATGTGTCACACATGTAATTGGGCCTCAAATTCGATGGAAATGTCAAGTTCTGGCAAGTACGTACCCTAGGCGCAAGGGAACTGGCTACATGCCAAACCCCATGCGATGGGCACTCGATTGATCTTTCAATCGTGTCATGCCAGTATGGATCGAGTCCTAAT
>DF236954.1:293712-339239 GCA_000708835.1 Klebsormidium nitens | reverse complement strand
CGCTTCGGCACTGGATGAAGATAGGGCAAACAGGCACCGGCGCCATAGCGCGCCCTCTGAGTCCCTATGACCAGCAACTTACAAAAGGTTGCAGGAGCAACCTTGCAGTCGAGCTTATGTTTGAGTCTCAAGCCTAACCAACTAGAGTGGGCAGAAATATGTCCAGTGTGCATACGCTATATGCCTATATGATGTCCATACGCTATGCGCTCGACCCGGACCCGCCTAGAGCTCATCGAGCATCGTCACACGCGCTATCTGTGCAAAACGTTCATGAATGGCTCCTGGTGGCTGTACCGGCTCACTTGTCAGGTTGAGATTATTGGATATGTTACAATTTCGAGAATTGATATAGCTGTACGGGATCATCCGAGAATGTGCTTGCCCTTATGCAGGTGTGCGGCCACTGCTGGCCAGCCTTGAAATGATGAAGAGAGGCTCATGCAAGATAGAATAGTGCACGTCCAAGCTGATTGCTACCAAGATTGTTCGAGTCAGCCTTCCATAACCCCATCCGAAACACCATGAAGGTCGAATCAAAGCTCGTGAATGTCATAGGGCGGTATCTTCAGAGTGCCTCTGAATTTGTTAAGATGGATAACGAATTCCTGAGGCCTCTTGGCAGATGCTTTCCAGCTGCTAATCACAACAAAAGCAAGTTGCCCATCTATCCAATGGGATTAATGCCACAAGAAGCGATCCTGACCAGCAAGATTCTTGAATGAGCGAGTGACTGGGGGCAATTTAAGCTGGTTTTCCTGTACAATCTCGTGAGCAGTTCTTTGGATGTTCAAACTAAATGGGTGACGGGGGTCATAATAGGCGTTCTCTCATGTTACCTCTGCTGTCACCAATTCATCGTGATCGTGATGGTGAAACACATTTGTAAGAATGCCCACTAGACAGAGAACCACACCAACCAACAGCTTATCATACCTCGTCATGAATTCAAACTTTAGCTGGGCAGCTCCCAGGAAACTTATCGTTACCAACGCCAGCATTACTGTGAGGGTGGCAAGAAGGAGAACAACGACCAAGACTAGGAAGCTCCCGTCTTTGCTGTTTCCAACGGCAAGAAACACCGGCAAGACGGTAGCGCACGGCGAAAGGGTGGGTACCAAAATCAAACCCGCCACGGCTGCCTTCTCCATATTGTGGTTATGCCCTGCGTGCGAGTGCCCCCCCCGCCCTGTTAAGAAGAGAACAATGTACCCAAAACCGAGCACAACCAGTAAAAGGCTTGCGAAGGAGTGGACCACTTCCTCGGGGAGCACCGAATGCGCCATCTTCACAGCGCCGAGGCCTAGAAGCGAAGTAGAGGCCGTGTGGCAGAAGGCGCCCAGTGCCGCTGCGCAAGCCAGGGGAAGACAAGGTGGACGTCAGCTTCATTCAAAAGGATGAGTCTGTGCCTCTTGAATGACTTCAACTCTTATGATCCTTACAGAGACCTAGTATGATGGGGTAAATTGGGCGGAGAGGTCACAGCCAGCAGATCTATGTTTTATTGAGATGATCCTATTCCCCACTGCACAGAATCCCTTCGGTATTAAGCAGAAACAATCAAACAAGAGGCCTACTGAGTCTTACAACGAGAGCAACTGAGCTTTCTATGGTGACGTAAGTGCCCCTAAACAGTAAAATGAGGTATATGTATTAGAAAGATAGCTGCAAGACTCAATCAAGAGCCAGAAGAAGGCAATTCACCGCAAGTCCATTATGTACACACCAGATGCTTCTTTCCTATGCAATTAACCATAAGGAAGTGCATCTAAGCATGTCTCACATGTGTTCCCTCTCCTGTACCAGCACGGCAATCCATCAGCAACTCAAATGTATTTTTCCACACCTGGCAGAAATCTCTCGGACCTAAGTCACGCACAAGACCATGATTTAAATTGCAGGACACGGCACTTACTAACTGCCAACGTGGTTGTCAGGGTCCATTTCTGCGCCCGTCCCACTACGGAGAATGGAAGCCAATGCGTTGGGATGAATGCGTGCAGCGTGGACACCGTTGCAATGCCGCCGATTGTGCTGAGCTCCTCAGCCGAGATGCCCATTGCAGACATCAGCTAGCCTAGCTGGCTTCTCCTTCCTCAAGTGGATTTTTGGACTCCTCTTTGCGTGCCAACCCTAGCAGCTGCTGATCCCGGGACGTCTATGAAACAATGTGTTTGAAATGAGGGCAAGCATAATCAAAAGAGTCGGCTGCTGAGTAGACAGGACCTCTTTCAGATCCTCGCATATTCCTTCTTGCGAGGCAGTTTGGCACCCCTTTTACTGTCGGACGCTCAGAGTCAGGATCAGAAATTGGAATGGACGCCCTTCCTACGAATCCTAAGGCTTCCTTGTTCGATCTAATAAGTGACGAGCAGCAGATTTGCTACTGCTGCTGCTGCTGCTGCTCCTTTCTTGGGATTCAGATGTACGCAAGTTCTTTGATCAAACTTTGCAAGTTTGCTTCCAATAAATTAGGTATTAAAAAGAGTAAGCAGCAGGTAGGGCCGTGTTCTTGTCAACACATGTGCCCTTCAGTGCATTGTCTTCACAGAAGAAAGCGGCTCGTGGAAACAGTTCCGAAATTACTTAAGATCATTTGTTTGTGGGAACTGGACACGGGATGCTGTGGATTGCTGCATTGTTCGAAGTTCTGATGTCAACGCACGCTTTGAACAAGTTCAGGGGTGGCCGAGGCTGAACTTCGAAGGGGAGGCCACAAGGGAGGCTCTCATTGTCGGCTAGCTAGGGAGGTGGTCAAAGGTGCCGATGCCTGGCGTACTGACGGTGCCAGAATTTGCTGCTGGCTATTCTCTTGCAATGGAGAGGTTGAGCAGCTCAGCCGCGGCCAGCGTCTCGGGCAGAGCATCCGGTTTCTTAGAGCAGTCGTTCTGCCACTCTAGGGAAGGGCGCGTACGTAGGAGACACGATGCTCATTTATATTGTGAGAGGGGTCTCCCTGCAAAGGCCTTGTCAAACTTTCCATGGCTCATCAGTGCGAATCAGTCCCGTCCAGCATTCTTAAACCCATTACCACATACTTTGAACGCAACTCGACCACCACTTCCATCGGAAGGGTCCTCCAGGCAAGTGGCCACATTTGCCACTCAAGGATCCACTGCCACACCAGAGTCACCTCCAAGCAAAGCTGCGACCTCCCCAACATCAACGGAAACTCCGTCCAGCGCAGCTCCTGAGCAGCCAAACAAAGAGGCCAGCACCTGGGAGGAGCCTCTTGTGTATAAAGTTGGTGTGGACCAACAGACTGAAAGCAGTGGGGCTAGCAGCTTTTCAATCAAGAAGCCAGAGAGGGACTTTGAAAGGGAGTGGCGACATAGTCAAGCAATCGATTTAAATGAGCCCGAGAGGGATGCAGGTTTCATGACGAGGACAGTCAGGCTCGTGCAGGTGAGGGCATTGCCTGACCTGGCAATAATGAGCAATGTCTGCAGATTGCAGAACATCTGAAAGCAAGGGCTGTCGCGACTCCTAAAGCCTCCTTGATGAGGATCTCTTTGATCGTACACCACCCTTCTTTTTAATTGGCGTCATGGTTTGGGCCTCCAAATATATTCAACTAGTCTAATTGCACGGACATTAAAAAGTTAGTTGCCTTCACCTAAGACAAGTGACCCGCAGTAAATTTCAGAGGTAATCTCAAGCTCTCATTTGGCTATTTGAAATTACTTGAAATCTGTGACAAATGCATCCCTACTTTGACAGTCTGCATCTCGTCGTACTCAGTGCTGCGCACTGTCGTACCACTTCAACTTTTTCTTTGAGATTTTCTCAGAGAACCCCAACAAGTCTAGATGCATCCCACCACCACCTCAACTCAAGCGCTTCATAGTAACTTGTGTTCCTGTCATATGCTGAAACCCTGAATCTCTGAAGTCACCAAAATACTCAAATCCACGCAATATGGTGTGCAGTGGTACCCTGGTCACATTGCTAAGGCTGAGCGCCAACTCAAGGAGCAGCTTAAGCTGGTGGACGTTGTCCTGGAAGTGAGGGACGCCAGGATACCCATGGCCACCGCACACCCTGAGGCAAGTATCGCTGACCCGTCTGGGCTATTTGTTCTATTTTCCGTTATTCTTTTGAAGAAGCAATAGTGACGAATACACCCCTTGCTTTTAGCCTGCCAGCTTTTGCGAGGTCGTCAGAAGATGTGTACAGACCCAGGCTATAAGCGAACAGAACATAAAGGTTCGCACTCGGAAGTAGGCTCTCTTTTGATCGAATCTAAAGCGGCTTGATGTACTGAACAGTGCCTGATCCACCCAAGCAGCTTTGGGTCTGACGTACGGCCCTGCTCTGAGTTCGTTGCACTCATATACTGCTACGAGCTTTCTGCTATATCTGGATCTATAAGAGGTCACTTAGAACGGACGTCTGAGGACTCAGGAGGCAGATATGTGTGTAAAACGGAGTTTGACGGATGCCGTTGTGCAGATTGTAGATCAAGTCGTGCAACTTTTCACTCTTTTTGACACAGTGGAAGGGAGCCCTACAACCAGATCAGTCTGTTCGAAAGGTTCTTATACTGCAGAATCGTTTGATAGGCCATCGAAACACGCTTGCTTGACCTCAGACCGCTGCTTTTAGTGATTTTGGAGCCAACTCTGCAGATTGGCGAGTGGATAGGCGATCGGCGGCGCTTGCTGGTTATGAATAGGGAGGACCAGATTTCCAACCGCGAGAGAACCGCCTGGAGGCAGTACTTCAGGGCGCAGGGGCAGACCGTGATCTGGACAAACGGACAAGCGGGAGATGTAAGTTAGTTGTACATTTCCGTACGTGCAGTTGAGATTTCAAAGGTTCTAGGCTCAGTTTTTGGCCTCCTGAGTTTGCTGGTGTCAGAGGATGATGGAAAGGCACGGGCTGCTTTGGGAATTCCAAACGACTTCCCAGTTTATATTATAAAGAGGGTTGATAGACTGCTTTTCCAGTCTCGATTCGCGCTCCTGTTCCTTCCTGCTTCTGGAATGTGCTGAATGCTTTGGCCTGCCTTTAGTTGGACTGGACCCTGAGGGGTGAGAAGTTGGAGCAAAGTCTTTCTAATCGTGAGTACTTCCCCCTGAAGGTCTGGTCAGGGTTTTACATCCTCTTCGCGATGTTTACCATCTCCTGCAGCCTTTGTGCGTCTCTGCTTTAGACTTACTCTTCTCCATCTTTGGAACCTTGATGTGTGCGGTCCTGACGACCTTGATTCAGAAACCCTTCGAGCGGAGCATTGCAATGCTAACCCAACAAGCAACCTGTCTCGGCACCGAAATGACAACATTCGTTTCTTGATTCCTTTCGACACGCGACACTCAATTCACCTCTAGGACCTCGTACGCTGAGAACTTTGCACGATGAAACCCGAACTTGAAAGCCCTAGTATTTTGCCGTGACAACACAGGACTCCAGTGAGCTCTAGGAATAATAAGCCCGAAAACGCAGACACCTTGACCCATTTGTTCGCTGGCCCGTACCCGTACCTACTCTAAACCTCCAGAGTAACCGTACTCGTTTCAGGCTGGCGGTCTTACTGGTTCCAGAAGTTACGTTTTTAAGATCGTCACTTCTCCCTAGAGTCAGGGAGCCCTGAAGTGTCTAGATAACGTTTCCTTTCCTAGTATCCGGCCGAAATCTCGGCATACGAAGGATACCGAGATTCAGTCTCCGGCTTTGACGCTCTGCAGGGGATCTTGAAGTTGACCCAGGAGGCGACACGTGTCAGCGGTGACATTAACGGCAAGCGGGAAGCCAAGGGTCTGCTCCCGCGGCCGGTGCGGTGCGCCGTGATCGGGTACCCCAACGTCGGCAAGTCGGCCATCATCAACCGCCTGCTCAAGCGGCGGGTCGCCAACAGCGCGCCGCGCCCGGGAGTCACCCGCGAGCTTGTGTAAGCTTCCGAACGCTCTTGTCGAATCACATCGTGGAATCGTAGTGGAACAGTTCCGTTTTTCCAGTTATTCCTGTTCTTGCAGGTTGATTGCGATTATCCTGTCGTCATGACTGGTTCGTTTGCCTCGGTCTTTCTCAGTTTTTCTGACTGTAGCTGTTCGAACCCGCGAAGAGCTCTTGACTCCATTCATTCGCGGCAGGTCGAAGGGTCCATCGCAGTCAGACTTTCGGTCAAAGAGCTCGGCTTGTATACATGAGATTGCTCTGGACGGTCGGGGGAGTGCCGACCTGGACTCAACTTCTGGGGACGTTTCAAACCCCACGTCAAGTCCACCAGGCAAGTGAGTTGAAGCTAAAGCATCTGCGCAATAGAGCTCGAAGCCGATTGCGTTGAAGCTGATTGCTTTGAAGCGATTACTGTGACTTCAACGCAGTAATCGCGGGCAATACGTTTCTGCAGTTGGCTGACGGCTGTCGATTGAGCTCAACATTGACCTCCTCGGGTTTTTGGAAGTGCTCCCTGCCCGATCTCTGACGCATAGCAGCCGCTTGAACCTATCTTTGCGACCCCTAAGCTTGTCTCAGCCGTGGGCAATCCCCAGCTAGCTTCCCTCCATTTCTCGCTCGCGCGATTTCCAGCGCAAATTCGTTTGCAGTCGGCTCAGGCTCAGGGCGAACCTTTACCTGCTCGACTCCCCGGGAGTGCTTCCCGCCCAGTTTCAAACCTGGCAGGCCGCCTAACACCGATCTTACAGTTTAAAGTTGAAGCCTCAGAAGCTGCAAGCAAAGGTCTGATTCAAGCAGACTCCGTCTGCAGTTGGCTACGGATTGGGGCGAACTTGGACCTGCTCGACTCCCCGGGGGTCCTCCCCGCCCGGCTCCAAGACCAGGCGGCAGCGGCGCGCCTCGCGATCTGCAACGACATCGGGCAGGCGGCATATGCCGTCGCGGGGGTGGCCGTCATCCTGATCGAATACGTGAAGCGATCCGCGCCTAAATGTGAGTTTTTGGGAAAACACGTTCGTGGGTTTCCTCTGCTGCTTGCGTTTGATTTGGAATCAGAGAGTGCTCAGCAGCGTTGGATTGGCTTCCGCAAAGGCCCCTCTTTGGGTCTTTCTGAGTGTCGAGGAAGCGGAAACTGCTTTTGAGGGTTCGCCGGAGGCCGGGCAGGGTGCAATCTGGGGCCTGATCCAACAAGCAGGAGTTGTTGCGGTGCTTCTTCTTTTGATGCTCAAAATATAGCAGCGCAGATCCCGAGTGGGAGGTCCGTCGTCGTATGTTGTGGCTTCCCTCGAATCCACGTACCCTCTTCTGTTTGTAACGTTTCCTACCTCTACTTTTTGCACGCACTGTTACGTCGAAGGAACGGCCATGCTTAATATTGACTGCCCGTTGCGCTGAATCCTATGGCATTGAAGCGAGCCATACATTTCCTTGCCTTCAGGTATACATGACTTTGAGGAGCGATATAAGTTACCGGGGCTCCGGAGCCTACCCGCAGAAACGTAAGCTCTTCTGCAAGATTTTATTTTTCGTGATTGCTTGTCATTATCGGCCAGGCGCACATTTGCGAAGAAAAGGGGGACCTTGTACTTCGGAACAGTCTCTTATGTGTGTGTATGTTACTCTTGCGCAGGGGCCATGCTATCCTCCGGACTTGTGTGAATGTAAACGACCATTCCGGAAAACACTGGTTATCAGATTGAACTCGCTTTGAAAGCGTTGCGTTGCCTGCGTTTTCGTTGCCGTTCGCCGGGTTGCTTTTGCGCCAGAGCGTTGCCCGCTGCAATGTTACAATATTCTTTCCTTGAATGGGCACTCAAGTTTCCTTGAAATGTGATGCAAACAATAATTAACGTGCCGAAGTGTGCGACAAGCGAGGAGCTTCTTTCAACACACCGCATCGGCCTGAAGTGAGTCGTGCGTTTCTAGTTAGGAGCGTTATATCAGATCAAGGCAGAAAAGGCTCCAGAACCCTTTGAAGATGATGCATACTTGTGATTGCAGGTACCTAGAAAACATCGCCCAGAAGCTCTTCAACGGTGATGTAGACGTTGCGGCACATCGAGTGCTGAAAGATTACAGGGGTGGCAAGCTAGGGAACTTCGCACTGGAGAAACCTCCGCGAAGTTACTGATATGCCGGAGCTTATCAGCAGGCCGGGCTGGTCCCAGGCCCCCTATAAATATGAAGAATCCAATGATGTGATTCGTTCTGCGGTCACAATCATCTGTGTGTGGATGTTAAACGAGCTCCAGAGTTGCGAGTAAAGTATGCTGCACCCGGGCGCGGCATTCACTTTTTGGACCAGACGGGACGGCGTGACTTCTTTGATAGTGCTTGCTTGCGTCCATACAAAAGTGGTCATCTATAGTGATCGCTGCGCCTTTCTCCAATCAATCAAGTTGGGTTTTGGTTTTCATTCGTTTCATCAATTGCATCGTGACGGTCCCATTCTGATATGCAGCCGAAGGGCCGTATATAAGCCCAAGAAACAGGGTTGCCTATACAGGGTTCCCTGGCTAGGCGCAAGAGATCATTTAATAAGCTACATGTCATTCATGCAAGCGGGGCCCGCGTCATGACTTCCGCTCGTAATCACTGAGTCACTGACATGTTGGAGGCCACCCAATGCTACTTTAAAGGTAACTTACATGCATGCCGTGACCCCGTTGTCCGGCCATGCTCTGATGGATCAATCCTTCAGTGCGTGCATGGTCTGCAAACTTACATACATACATATGTAAGTCATTATCATTACTTAAGTCAGTGCCAGCGTCCGGCCAACGGCGCTTAAGGCAGCATGTTGGACATATGGCCTATGTACAGTTATGTGGCTCGCGGCTACAAATCATCTTGCTTCATAAGCTTCATGCATGGTGAAGATCAGACTCTGTACTGTACTATTAAAAGTTGACCCGGTGACCATCATGACATATATACAATGGTGTGAAGCAGCGAGATCGTTAGAGTCCCAGCACCGTTGGTGAGTTTCAATCCCATGAGACCGGAAGCAGCTGTTACGCGCTTGCCACTAGTCTCGTAAATAAGGAGAGGATTGGTGCTCTCACTGACTGAATTGGCAATCGGTGGACTAGGCTTTACGGGCCGTAATTGAGGTTCATTGTCCCGTGACACCGCCCGAATGGCTCTCATACACATAGAACCCTAACGAGTGCAGCCTAGCGGTTGGAGCCAGCAAGGAAACCTATTTTGCAAGCATAAGGCCTTATGTACCCATCCCGCCTCGAACTTCGAACAACCACCCGCATACGGGCTATCTACAACAGTCAATATCTACAGGCCGGGCCTCGAGTTCTCGACCAGGGTCTTCGAAGCGAGCGGACTACAAAAACAGCACTCCTCCCAAGAGGCCCCTTTCGCCGGCCCTGTACTGTGCCTCGAAGCAAGCAGATGGCCATTCCAAGGCCAGAAGAGTTTTGACGTTCTTGTCCACGTTGTCTACAACCACCTATCCGATCCTGTCCCCTCCCTCTCATTCGAGCTCCAGACCACCACTGTCGCACCCTTTTTACAGGTTTGCCTGAGGACCGCACAAACACATTCTCAAAGTCAACAACCTAGCGGAAGACGTCAGCAGACCGCAACGGTTGGTTGCTGATCTCAGCAGACCGCGACAGTGGGAAGCGTCGCAAACACGGACGGCAGCGTCAGCTTGCACGCCGTCAGGACGGCGGTTGGGTTCCGCTTCATGGTTTTGTTCTTCATCTTGAGCGCGTACTTGGCCCGTTTTGAGGCAGAAGTCTCGAGCCCACTACTCAGCGCAGTGTTGCGGGCAATATTTGCCAGCTGGCAGCCGCGCCCATCCTGGCCACGACCGCCAATGAACACCAGCTCTGCATGCAAGAGGAAGCGGTGGTTAGCAACCGAAAAGATAGTGTCAAACTCCGTGATAGCAAGAACCAATCCAGCCACTCAAATCCAAAGAACACAAGGCCATCTTGACCAGCAAGCAATCTGCCTTCCATGATAAGTGATCACGGTTGCCTTGTTCAAATGTTTTTCCTCCTCCTTATGCGGAAGTTGAACTGAGCGCTCAGAACAAAAGGCTTTTTGGCGATCAGAGCGCTCGATCTTGATGTGCGACAATACAGCTGCGGATGAACACAGCTCTTTCACGCTTGGGAACGAGCCTCAGTTAAGATTCAGCACTTACTGCAGAAGGCAAGATAGCCTCCTCGCTTCCCCGGACGGAAACATTCTTAATTTCGCAATCAATTGTTCGAAAGACTCAATAAGGTTGACGCGCCTGACAAATAAGAAAGGTCAAGGGAGATAGGCTCCTCACCTCCTCTGACGGGAACAGCTGGCCCGTACGCCGCAGCCATGTCGGCCACCAGGCCCCGCGCGGCACCAAGCTCCCGCTCCACGCGCAGCACCTCGGCTGCATCTCCAATCATCGGATGGTCCAAAGGGACGCCCCCGAATCGCCTCATCAACGGCTCCTGTGCGCCGCCAAACGCGGCTGCGTCTCCGACCATCGGACGGTCCAAAGGGACGCCCCCGAATTGCCTCATCAATGGCTCCTGTGCGCCGCCAAACGCGGCTGCGTCTCCGACCATCGGACGGTCCAAAGCTACGCCTCCGATTCGCCTCGTCACCGGCTCCTGTGCCCCGCCCAACGCGACTCCGTCTCCAATCACCGGGCGGTCCAGAACAACGCCCCCGACCTGCCTCATCAACGCTTCCTGTGCACCGCCAAACGGCTGAGCAGCGGCTGCAAACCAGTCCGCGCCTAGTTCTCTGCCCGAGTACGCTTCCTGGGCCGCGCGCGCCGCGATTCCGTCCGCGAATAGTTCCTGCAGGGCCGCAATCTGGGGCGTGCTTGCCAGGTGGCGCCTGGACGAGGACATCACGGACGCGAGAAAGCTCTGCAGCCGGCGCGTGCTTGTTGAAAAATGGGACCACGTCTCCTCTAGTGAAACGTGACGGCTGGCGAGGACGTCAACCGCAGCTGCAGCAATAGCGTGCGGGGGCGGGAGGTCGGGCCGGGGGGGCGGTGGAGGGCGCGCCCCAGCTGGCGCGATGTCATTCGCCGCCGCCGCGGCTGCTGCTGCTGCTGCTGCGAAGTCGAAGTTGATGCGCTGTGGGTGGTCGTCTGGAAGGAGGCAAAAATGAGCAGTTTACAATCAGGAATGTTTGTCGAGCGTCAAATGAGGATACGACTTGTCGGAACGAAAAGTTTGTTTAGGAAGTGACAAGCTAGCTGTTTAAGAGATTTCAGATTCTGAACTCTGCATAAACTTGAAATGACAGGTTCCTAGGCATACATGATGCAGTTTGCACCTTTTCCAGCTCTGGAAGATTCGACCCTTCTAGAACCATCATTTGCAGCCAAGATAGAAGCTTTAGGGACTGAAAACTGAAACCTGAAAGTAGAGGTCTTTTTGCATGCAGATCACACAGCAGTTGGTTTCTTCAAGCAAGCAACAATCTCACCTCGCCAATCTGCCTGATCTCGGGGGTCGATATAAAGCTCGCCCCCATTATTCGCGGGGTTGAGCACCCCATTCTCCTGGGCCTGGGGTGCATGCTCGCAGACGCCAACACCCTCAACAGGATCCTCTCCAACCAGGGCCGCCTCACCAATCCCGAGCAACCCCTCAAACTCGTCACCACCGATACCCCCCCTAAAAACTCCGTGCCGCCGCCGCTGCTCCTGACCCCCCTGCTGCTGCTGCTGTTCCTGACCCCCATGCCACACAGGATGCCCCAGATCGTGCCACCCATGATCTCCCCGGGGGGCCTGTGCCGCCGCGGCGTTCTGCAGGACGGGGTACGCCCTTCCCCCCCTGATCACGATGTCAAACCCGTACCTTCCGCCCTCGGCTCGCCTCAGCCTGACATAATCCTCCTCAACCAGAGCTGCCTGGTGAGCCAAACCCCCTGCGGGGTTAGCAAACCCTCCAAACCCTGCCACAGCCTCGTCTACCCTGAAGTCCAATGGCTGATACTGGCCAAGATGACCGGCTGCCAGGGCAAACTCCTCCTGCAAGCTCTGGACCCCCTGGGGGGGAGGGTCGGTGTCTTCAAAGTCGGCGAAGGGGTTGTCGAACCCAAGGTCCTCGATGTCGAAGGTGAGCTCGTCGCTGTAGAGGAGCTCCTCCTTCTCCTGGGGGTCCAGGTCCATGTCAGAGTCGGCGCTGATGAGGTCAACCTGGAGGAGGAATGGTACGAGATTTGGTAACAGGGGATTGAAAAAGGAAAGGTGGACCGAGAATGGTATCCAGCAATATAGCGAGATGCTCTCTTGACTTGAAAGGAAGATGGGAGTTTCTGTTCACAGAACTGGATAAGTGGACGCTTCGCTCTGGCCAAGGATTCTTGATTGGTGCAACTGCTTTGGTCTAGACCTGTCAGATTCCTGATTATTGTGTGTAACTTCTCCAATCAACTGCTCATAAAGCTCAGATCCTGTCTCCAGGGTGGATCTGAGGAGGATGTACAATACTGTCACAAGCTCTTGACAATTTTGTGCTTTTGGCTCTGGTTGCAGTCCAGACTCCAACATTCACAGATGAGACAGACCTTTAAACAAAGTCGGCAACCTTGTCGAAGCTGTGAACATGTATGCATTCAATAACAGCAACCAGCAACAGTGATCTACCCCAATTCATCATCACCACTCAAAGGCAATCCCAGCAATGTGCTACAATATGCACTCAGGAAGGATAAGTAACTCTGAGCCCAGTAGAATCGAGCAGGAGACAAACTTACGAAAGAGGTCTGGCTTGGAAGACTGTCAGCCTCATACAAGCTGGCGGAGAGGTCGACCTCCATGTGAGACGCTGTCTGTGCTGTCATGAAAGCCATGTCTGTAGCTGCTATTTGAAATCTGTCCTGAAAGGCTATGCTTTTTGGTGAGACCTGAAGTGCCAACCGCTATGAGCGACAAGATGCAGTGAGAATCCTCCAGAATACGGATGCCACTTGCTGGCTAGGTCAATTGCACACACAAATTGCACACACGTGCTCTGCTTGCTGCTTGTTCAAATTACGCTCGTTTTCGCCTCTGGTGCCACCCCCTGCTCGACCACAGTCGCCGAAGGCGACTGCCCTGGGAAGCAGGAACAGGTGCCAGCTCCGTTGAATGCAGGGGCAAATGCAGCAACAGGCAGCCAATGCAGCCAGAGGGCGATTGCAAGCTCCTGACCGCAGCTGTGCTGCAGAAATGCTGAATTGAAATGGTGGCAAATTCAACGTTGCTCCCCCTGCCACCACTGCACCAGTGGCCCTTGCCAATCAGTGATCGAGTCCCTGCCTTCTCAGCACCGTGTACGGTACCTACCACAGGCAGCCAGGTACATAGATACCGTCTGCAAAACTCACCGGGGCAGTCTTGGACCGGGAACGCTGGGGTGGGAGTGTGAGCGGCAGCAGGAACGACTTTTGCAACCGGTGAATAGGAAAACCGGTACCTGTGAACGATACCCTCAATGACGTTTAGAGTCCTCTTCGGGTGAGCTGGAACCGCTGGACAACTGCTTGGCGCGGAAGGGGCCGCTCGACTGGACGCATATACAGCAGGGCGTTGCGTGACCAGCACGTATCCCCACCTGCGCTTTACGTGCCTGCAGAGGACGGCTGACATCATCCAAAATGCTGCCAACGTCACAGGGAGCGCTTGCCTGGAAAGTGTCTGGGCCAGAGGGAGTTCCGCCGGAATGAGCCCATGAGGGGCCACATCCATCGCTTCCCCCAGAAGCGCCTCCAATCGCCAAAACTGTGCAGCATATAAAAGGGCAAAAGAAGGGCCAATAAGAGGACTTTTCCTTGCTCGAGCATCGTTTTCCGAAGGTAGAGGATGGGCGCCACCAAAGGTTCGGAGTCCCAGGACAGCGCGGCCGAGCAAGTATCGCTGCTCCAAGGGGCGGGAAAAGTGCCCGGATACCCAGCGCGGCCTTGGGATTCGAGCCCTTCCTCTCAGAGTGCTGAAGACCAGTACACTTACAAAGGGGCCAGATACAACGAGCAACCTCCGCAAACTAACAGAGGTGAAAGCTGAGTTCGTAATTGAAGCTCTTCATGAGGTTCTACAGCTTCTGGCTTGTAGAGGAGTTGCTGAGGCCATGATTCCGGAGCCCGTGGCGATTTAAGGACATTCTGAAAGACTGCCTCTGCGAGTTTTGTTAAATGACACTGTACATCAGGATCTTTTGAAGATTGCAAGAACTGCTGGTGGCTTCCAGTTTGATCCCTTTCGGGGCACCAAATTGACATCCTAGATGGATTTTACGGTTTACACTATCCTTGGCATTATCTTGGTGTATTGTCAACGTTTTGGTTTGCCTCGGTATGAAGATCAGGGTCAAAGTTGATGCTGATTTTTGAATGGTCTTCATTTTCAGCTCCTCAAGTCCGCTTTGTGCCAACCCATGGATTCTGACTTTAATTCATAATGTTCTTCTTTGCATTATGATGCATGCGCTCAGTTTATCGTTGAGTAATCAACCACTAAAAGGGCTCGGCTTGTTGATTTCGAGCTGCAGAGTTATCTAGCTGGAACGAAGTGATGTTGATCATTAAGTTGAGTTGGCCAAATTACAATAGTTGGTTCTGTGCTGCGGCCAACGCCTTGCGCGGTGCGGCAGCTGGAAAAGCTGTGCCGGGCAGAGCTAAGCAAACTCTTTCTTTGCTTTCTGAAACCCGCAGTACGTTTCGCTTCAATAACCTTGTTCAGGTACTTTATATTCTCTGTTGGGGCATCCAGGATTTTGGATCAGGCTTGAGGTCTGGTGCGCTGCCCCACAGGGCTGTAAAGGGGCCTCGGTGACAAACCATCTTCTGCTGGAGGTTAACGACCAACGTGAAGGGGCGACACAAGGAGTCTCCATGCCACAGGATCAAGCGTGTCACTAATCTGTTTTCAGAGGTGGATTTGCTTGATTAGCAACTCCTCAGAGCTCGCTGACTAATGCACCCAATCTTGCTCCCTCAGGTTCAGAGGAGGGCTGGCATCATGGCCTCTTTGACTGCTTCAGCGACATCCCGCTCTGCCTTCAGACGTGCTTCTGCCCCTGCATAACGGTCGGCCAGAACATCGAGGTCATTGACAATGGCGTGACGCCATGTCCCCTAGGGGCGGCGTTTTGGTATCTGTTCCAACAGGTCACTGGGTGCGCGTGCATCTACAGCTGCATGGTAAGCAGGCCCTAATTGTCTCGAGAGGATTCCAACGAAGGGAAGCTGAAGTTGGTCTTCCTGTTTCTACAATCAAGCCGTTGTCAAGAATGTAAAAGTGGTTGCTTGAAGGTCGCACAAATCACCAAAAATCATCTGAGGGCTGTGACGTGTCCGTTTGACGAATTTGGTGTAACGTTTGTCCAACATTGTGAATGATGAACGGGTGGACTAAAAAGAGAATCCTGGTATTGTTGTCTCAATCGACCTACTGACTATTTTGTGTACAGTACCGGTCGAGGCTGCGTGCCAAGTATCACCTGCCGGAGGAGCCGTGCTGGGATTGCTGTGTGCACGGATGCTGTTGTGAGTCCTGCCAGCGCCCTCTTTTTGAATCAGAATCATACTGAATGCGCCAGCGTACTCCCTGGTACGTTGTATGTGGCGCAGCTATTTTGTTTTCAGTACTTCTCTTTAAACTTTAGGATCGTGCTGAGGACAGTGATCTCTCAACGTAACTTTCAAGGTTCGTCACTTGATCACTGTAAGCCTTTGCAGCGAGCGCTTCAAAGAAGCGGACACGTCCAGTTACTTCGTGTTCAAAGGACCTCCGGTTCCGAAATTTGCGAGCAACGAAGGTCGTCCGGCTTTCGTTTCTGCCGAGCGCCGTTTGTTGTTTGCACCCTTGACTGCCAGGTCTGAAATGTTGGTGCCTTTTCTGCAGTGCCATGTGCCCTTTGTCAAGAGTACAAGGAGCTGCGGACACGGGGCCTCGATCCCGCACTCGGGTGGCAGCATGGGCGGACGGTCGTTGTACCACCCCAGCCACAGCGGCTACAGTAACTTTTGTTTCATCATCCAACGGTGGATCCACGTACAATTGCAGTCGAGCACTATTCAGATGACCTCGAATGAATGGCCGTAATCACAGTAGCAAGACAAACACGTCCTCAAATGTAGGCTCGTGAAGAAGGTAGAAAGTTGAGTCTTATCTCGTTTACTGGTGTTATTTGATGACGGACTCAGTATATGTGGGCAACTCGGTTGCCTTTGTATGTACAACTCAGCAACTCGGTTGCTTTTTTATGTAGAGAGTATGTAATGATTGAAGTTTCGGAGCTGAAGAACACGTCCCTACGTTCCGATTGTCTGAAGTAACTTCCAAAGAAAAAGGTCGGCGTTTCAATAAATATCGCTGGGAGGCTATTTGAATTGAAACATAAGAAGCTGCGGGATTCATGTAAGAATTGTAAAGGTCAGTGGAAACAAGCACGGAAGCCAGATGGAGACTTCAGATAGAGTTGATCGATATACCTGGTTATGATCATGGGCTGAATATCTGGAAAACTTTTCAGACATGTAACATGCTCGAAGCCGAGCGGCTGTAGCTGCTGCAGCAAGGATTCACCGGTTTTCTGTCATTGGTATACGGTTTTTGAGTCCCTGTTATCTGCATCCACCTAGCAAGCATGTCCAGCCGCCTATGTGGCGGCCACCATTTCATAGGGTTCCGAAGGAATTTTGGATTCCGAGACCGCAGGCCATATCCAGCTGCCTAAAGCAGTTGGCCTTGCACTCGCTGCAGTCTACTATACAAGGCCGCCTGTATAATCGAGGCGCTCACGCACTTTCCGTCCATGGAAGAACACTGTCTGGTGAAGAATCATCCCTTCGCATGTCGATCCGCGATTGCAAGTGTTGGGATTGGACACAACATCATATACATTTGGCCGATATCACGCTGCTTTGCAATCATTGATACCTGCAAATCTATCAAAATTGTCATATACCGAATTTATACCATGTGTTGTATCTGCAGGCGTACTGCATGCAACAATTTGCCCCTACAATGTTATAGATATGCGTACGTACTTGCATGAGGCGGCCATGGTGTGGCAGTGTACGTTAGAGCGGTACGGTACATATTGCCGCCCGGACCATAGGCGGACCCGTCAGCGGCCCGGTTTAGGTAAGATCATAACGTGTGATTCTTCTCAGCTCATGGCATGTATCAGACAATAGAAACGTTCGGACTCAAAACTCCTGTAGCTGAATCTGTACAACAACTTACAAGCCGGACCCAGACTTCACTGTTGATCGCAAAACCTCCCGCCAAAGATTATAAGCTTCCTTTCAGAGTTACGTCTACCCAATTGCTCAACTGAGTCCGTGTCTAGATCAACATGACGCAGATGAAAAGTTTCTGCTTCTTCTGCTGGCTTGCTTGGGTTTTGAACCCATCAACATGACAGCTCTTTCAACATGGGTCCTCAGTCTGACGAACTTGTCAACCAATCAGTGAGCCCATAGTTTTAGGAGATCAGATGTCATTTGTAGAAGCTCCACTCTCAACCTGTTGGACTCCACTCGCTTCGAGGTGTTTCTGGAGTATTGCCAACACTCACTTAGCAACTTTGCAGTGAAGATCCCTTTGCAGTCACCATTTTTCTCAGCTCTGAGAAGCTCCCAGTCTTTCCAATCGTCAAAGTTGACTTGATACAAAATTTTCCAGATAGCGTTATCTGAGCCAACATCTCGGAACGCTGTGCAGGTGCAGCAGGCTCGAGCAACTACTTTGGCGCCTGCGCTCTTTGCTAGAGCTCGAAAGACCGGGAAGAGGACCTGCTCCGAACAAACAACATGTTCTGCTGCCATGGGAGCGCTTCTGTCGACTGAAGCGCGCAACCGTGAAGGGCTGTGTAGGGAATTCTGGAAACGCGTCTAATAAGGGAGGCTTTAGGCGCGTCCCTTATTGTCTATCTTCGTACGATTCCTGGGAACCTCCTAGGAGTAGGTCTGGTCCTTCGACTGCGCGCGGCGGCCGCCTGTCGCGTGGTCGCGCCCTAAACCTCCCGAAAAAGTATTCCGCCGTCATGGCCATTCATGCTTCAAGCTGAACAAACTAGCTTCGAAAAGTAGGATCATTTTGGAGGGCCGGTCTCGCTTTTCTTTTTCTTTTGCAGTCGTTCGGTTCGCAAGAGATGGAGGCGAACAAAGGCCACAACCACTCTTCGCTTGTCGGACTAGGTCAGCTGCCAAACGATGCTCTGACACTTGTCCTCAGTACGCTGGCTGTGCAGGATCCCCAGTCCTTTGTAGCAGCCACATGCGCATGCAAGGCCATCCAGCTCCTCGCTCCTCAAGATTCTATATTTTGGAAGCAAGCTTTCTACGGCGTTTCACAGCCACCTGAGGACACTCTCCAGACGAAAAAGTTTAAGGAGGCAATTGCATGGTTTGGTGGCTTCAAGCGTCTGGTCACCGGTCGCTGGGAGGAAAGAAGAGCCGGAAACCTGGGGCTTCCAAGGAAAGAGCAGGACTGCAACCAACTGTACTCTCGGTATACAAGCTTTCTATTTGTCGCCAGAACACCCTTGAGGGGAAGACCGTGCGTGTGGGGATGGGGGGTTGACGAGAGGTTCTATGCAGATAGAAGAAGCTATGCAATTACGGGAGCAGATTCAGGGCACACAGGATTTTTCGTAGAGCCATACACGTTACAAACTCTGCTTTCAGAGGATGAAATTGACGGAGCATGTTCTGAGATGGTGAGCGTGTCTGGGCCTCCCAAGGAGCCGTCTGACTTTCCTATGTTGGACTGGATGGAGGCCATGAAGGTAACGGTGGAATTTTACGATTTTAGCGGTGGCGCGCCTTTTTATCAGCGGGCTGAGAACGTCGCTTACCAGACCCTTCTCATGGGAGCCTGCTTTGTTGCGGTCGAGCAGGAAAATAAGGAGCTCGGAGACCTGTTCTAAAATGGTTTGAAGTCTATCAGCTAGTCCAAGAGTTGTCTGTTGAAAAACTTTCAAAGTTTGTTCGTAGGGTATCATACGGGTATGGGTAATTGGCGAGAGGTTGGAACCAGGGCATTGGGGCATCCCAGTGGTTCCGGTAGGAAGGCCGGACCCGCTTCGAACGGACAGAAGATTTGATTTGTTCAGGACGAGATCTGAAGCGATGTCGTCCCCGGTTGTGATCATGTGATCAAATGGCAATGGCTAGACAGGTCCCTGTCACTTTTCAGGGGAGATCTGGTTTTATCAGGCTCGAACAGCCAACTTTAATCTGGCTTTGTTGCATCTACACATCTACATGTCTCCATATCCAACTAGCTAGCGCAAGCACTGATTGATGTGCATGGGATGTTTTTCATTTATCATTCATTCATCACGCTTTTGAGTGGAAGCAAGCTCGCATTGGATCGAGATGAAGCGTCCAAGTCGCCCCCGCAGGCTTAATTCATGCGCGCGACTGGAACAATCCCTTGGGGACGCTTTCAAAAGTTCCACCCACGCCACAATGCAAAGCGTGTCAGGGATCCTTGGGGACTCGAGGGGGGGCTCTTCTCGCCTTTTGTCGCGCTTTTGCGGATCAGAAACGCAACTCTGCTGAGTGAACAGTGTGTGAGCTATTTTATGCAGTTCTGATAGCTCGGAGAGTTCAGGCACAACTCCGAGGAGCAACGCTCCAGAGATTTTGATACAGCTACTGCTTTATTCTCATCGCACCTTTGTCGCACGCTGCGCCAGACTTTCAGATGTTTAGATAGCACCTGCAGGCTTGGAGACTTCACGCTTCGAAGCCTTCTCAATCTACGGAACCACATTTGAAACGGTTCGGTCACTTCGAAGCTTTTTGAAGATGACAGAGGCTGGCTAATGCCTTCGCTTACAGAACGAGAGCTTTATATATACAACCAAGCGTACCATCGAAAGGTTCAAAGTTGAGCCGTTTACTTACGAAATCTTGAAAACAAAATTCCTTCACCTGTCGAAGTACCCCCATCTCCCGCATCCAGCTGCGAGGGCGGGCCCGCTGCTCATGCGGTGCACGTCAAAAAGCCAATAAGATTTCCGGGCGTTTCACTGCCTCGGGGAAATTCTCCCGGGCCAAAGAGGCCCACACTATTTGACGGCGGGCATTATATATATGCTGACCCTGTTCCCCGAAAGGCGTTGCACTGCGATATACCATCATTGTTTTGGGAGGATCATACAACTTCAAGTGACCAAGTGTCCGCGATGTGCCAGATGATGACACTATGATGCGCGCCGCTTCGCAAAGATACTACATTCATGAACATCAATGAAGCTCTGGATCCGCAGAGACCTCGTACAAAAGATGTTCATTCATCTTCGATGTGAAATGACAAATGCACATGCATGCCCAATCCATGGTCTCCTGGGCCAAGGCGGCGCCCGGGCATGGCTATTGCCGGCGCGGGCCAGGCCGCCCGGCAGAAATTGCACCTGATTGCACCGGCTGATCTCCAGGCGGGACGTAGCTGATGTCATAGCGTTTCTGGCGTTACGGTTCATGCACTGCACGACGAGAAATCCTGACTCGGATATTTTGGAAGGACCGTCTAACGCTTGCAAATCTTCACTTACTTCTAGCCAGCTAGACATCAAGATAGCAGATTGCCTTGTGATGTCTGTGCCTGTGCCTGTGCCAGTTCCCTCCTGCTGGCGCCCTAGCTTCCGTGAACAAGGCCAATAACTAGTACAAGTGAACGCAAAAGGACCTCAGGGTAGAAAGTAGAAGGTGCACGAGGATCTCCTTGGCACCAAAGCCTACAATCTACCTCCGATCAGGAAAGATGGTCTCAACTCTTGCGTGAATAAGCTCCAACGTTAACCACATGGACTGCATCTGCTTACGGTACGCCCGACGGAGAGTCATCAGCTTTGCAGTGACCATTCGTTTGTATATCTTACCATCTTGCTCAGCACAAAGGTGAACAAAATCCCGGTGTTTCCAGCCTTCAAATTTGCCTTGGTACAAAATTTCCAGATAGCGTTTGATGAGCCAACATCTCGGAACGTTTTGCAAGTGCAACAGGCTTGAGCAACCGCTTCTGCGCCTGCACTCTTTGCTATAGTAAGGAAGACCGGACATAGAACTTTCTCAGAACAAATGAGTTGCGTTGCATAGGGATCTTGGTCAATCATCGACTCCGTAGGGTTTTGCAAGCGCTCTGTAATTGCCTTAAGAGTAGTTCCGTCCATTGGGGCCCCGCGACCTTCCGTAAAGCACTGTTATGGCAAAACGTCAGAAGAAAGCGCTTTAACTACCTACTCTTTAGAAATCCATATCTCTGATCAGACAATCCATCAGCTGCGGCGGCCGCATGTTGCGGGGACGCGCCCTAAACTTCCCGAAATCGAAACCCTCGCCGGTGCACGTGGCCGCGTGTGTACCCGCGTACTTGAAAACAAAACCCCGTAACCCAGCCCTAACCCAGATCAGATTTCTACGTGCCCTGCACCCGAATACCCTAACCGTTAGGCTAACCGAATGTAAGCACCGACTCACCCAGTGGCGTCTCTGAGCACCTTAGGCCACAGATAGGTAAGTCCTTGATCAGGACCCAGGCACCCGAAGTTGCTGAACAAAGCCATAAACCAGGACTCAGCATCACACAGAATTGGGGAACAAACGCGAGTCTTTCGAGATGTCAGGTCGCAGGTCAGTTCCTTGAATTGGAAAATTGGAATGGAGACGAACAAAGGCCAGACGCTCTCTTCGCGCTCCCGTGGTGTAGGACTAGCGGAGCTTCCCGATGATGTTCTGGCACTCATCGTGAGCAAGCTGGCTGTTCAAGATCCCCGGTCCTTGGTAGCAGCCACATGCGCATGCAAGGCCATCCAGCTCTTTGCTCCTCAAGATTCTCCCATCTGGAAGCAAGCTTTCTATGGCGTTGCAGAGCCACCTCAGGATATATATACCGCTGAAACGAGGAGGTTTGAAGAGGCAACCGCTTGGTTTGGTGGCTTTAAACGTTTGGTGACCGGTCGCTGGGAGACAAGAAGAGCCGAAAGGCTGGGTATTCCAAAAGAAGAGCAGGATATCGAGCACGTGTACTCTTACTATATGGATTCTCTGATCGTGGTCAGGAGTAATCGTCACCAGAGGGATCTCTGTGTGTGGGCATGGGGCCCTAATGTGAGGTATAATAGTTCGAAAATAAAGCGGCATTCCTGCTCAGGCCAAGGTTACTGTGAAGAGGTTGGGTGTCCAAGAATAAACTACGTACAGCCTTTTACGCTGCAAGCACTGCCTGCAGTCGCTGAGATTGAGAAGGCATGCGCTGAGACGGTAAACGGTGCTGGCACCTCCAAAAACCATCTGCTTCTTCAATCCAGAATTGGATGGAAGCTGCAATGAAGGTAACGGTGGAGATATACCATTTTACGGGTGGGTGGCCGTTTTATCGGCAGATTGAGAAAGTCGCTAGTCAGACCCTCCTTGGTATGTGTCATTGTCCCTGTCGAGCAGAAAACAAGGAGCTTGAGGACGGCTGTAAAACGGTATGTAGAGATGAACGTGCTAACTACTTCATGAAGAAGGGTTATGTGCTCGAGGACTTTCTTCCTGCGTCAAGTTATGTGGGTTGTTGATACTCGCCAAGAGATCGAGAAGGAGGCAATTCAACCAATCGGTAGAACGGGGCGTTTTCGTTTCAGACGGAAAAACCTTGTCAAAGAGTAGAGAAATTGGCAACCTCGCTTCTCGGAGCTCAGCTTACCATCATGCGGGTGCGAAGGATTGGCTCGAGATATTATTTGACACCGTTTCAAACGTGGATATCGTGATAGCGTCGAAGTCTTCTACCGCTAACGGGTCCCTCTAACCCATCAGGTCGACACGTGCTACCCCAGACTCGAAAGGTCATTTTCAGGCTAGATCACATAAACCTGCGCGTTTCCTCATTGTGTCACGTATCCAGAGCATGCAACCAACCTTTGTAAAGAAGCCGCTTCAAGTAATGCAACAGGCTCATCAGCGATTGCGTGCTCACCATGCGCTAGGGGAATGTGACCGTGGCCAACCAGCCAGGCCGCCGGCCCGGCCCGCATAAGTCTTTAAGGCTGCGCGTTTTAAGGCAACATCTGCATGCAACTGAATGCGGCCAGCGCGGCCGGGGCAAATACCTCTTGATATCAAGAGACTACCTCAACTGCAAGCGCATGGCATGTACAACGACTAAGAATGTGCACAAAAAGCTAAACTGAGACCCGTATAGATTATGCATGACATGCGCTCTACACTTGTGCCCATGCACCCGAAACGTCTAAAAAGTTCTCACGTGTCCGCCCCGCGGTTGCGGCCTGCCATAGGATTATGCACTGAGTCGCTTCCATGCTGGCATGGCCCGTGAAATCGGAACAAATCCGGGCCGGACGAAATGGATTTCAGCCTGACGGTTGCAATAGTACGATATCTCGAGATCACATGCCGCGCGGGCACGAAGCGTATACATGAGATCGCGATTGACACATGCTTTGTTCTTCGAGGTTGGCCGCAGCTTGCGAACTACATGGCGACAGGCTCGTGCAATCTCTGTTGATATTCCCGGGGCGCGCTCACATGCACAAAGCCATCTGGCACTCCCCGTTTCGGTCTCGATTATGATGCAAGAGCCGTGAGTTGCATGATAGTACGGAAATTAAGGGTACCCCGAGCACTGGGTGACCGTCATGCCCTTCGCTCAATATCACATATAAAAACACGTTGCGCTCGCCTTGGAGGGTCCTAAAACAACGCATATCAAAATAGGTAAATTCGTTTTTGCAGATTCCAGCCTTGCAGTTCCTGTTCGTGCTTGCGAAGCGAAACAGAAGGATCATATTCAGCCAACCTGCAATTGTGTCGCTCATGACTGGCATCACTTAGTCAATTCGGCACGCATTCTGCCCAAATGTTCGCAAACTCCTTGCATTCTCGGGCGATCAGGCTCGTCTTCGAATCCCTCCAGGTTTGCAGCTTTGATCTTGTGGCAACAACGTCAGGGGCCAGGCTTGATTCTTTACGGGAAGCAATTCAGAGAGATTGCTTCGACAGCAAAAACAAGCGCCGCGCGAGAAATTCCCCGACCCCCTGTATCCTCGTTCAATACCTTTACGCCGCCCCTGCTTACGGAAAGGACGACTGGAATCCGTTGCCGTTATCGCAGCGCTCCCCGCTCGACGATGTCTACGAAAAGCTCCGGGAGGGGGGCGTCGTCTAGCTCTAGTTTCCGGCCCAGCTTTACCCCCGCTAGCCATTTGCTTGCCGACGGCCCGGATGCTATCCACCGGCCCTCGGACCAGGGGGCGGGCTGCAGAATTTGAAAAGACTCGTCATTCATCCGAAGTTAAGTAGAGAGTAAAAGCACAGTCCCGAGGCTGACCGATGATGAGCGGCATGTAAGAAGGAGTACACCGCGCGAACTCATGTAATCTCTTTCGGCGTTTTGAAAGTGACAATCTTTGCGGTTCTGACGGCTTGAGGAGGAAACTGGGGAATCGCTTTGCAAAAGAGCAGAAGAATGCGGGCAGATCAGGACGTACACAAGTCAATGGGTCCGATGTTATCGTCCAAATACGATTCCGTACTTCTGCTTGCACAGTCACGGGAGCCAACAACAGGGTTAAGAGCTCGTACTACACAGGTTCACATTGAGGATCCAACCCGGACATCCTTGTATCTTGAAAAAGTTGAAGCAGCCGAAGCAGCGTACCTGGAACGGATAATTACTGGTGCTTCCGGCCAATTCCGTTAGGGCAATGTTTATTGCCTGGTAGACCGGAACGTCCCTCGGGGACGCTTTCGAAAGGCCCACCCAGGCCACGACGCTGAGGGTATCGGGGATCCCTGGGGACTCCGGGGGGGGCTCCTCTCCCTTTTTGACGCGCTTCTGCGAACCAGAAAGACAAAATCGGTCAGTCAACAAGCTGTGGACTACTGCAAGAGTCCTTCGCTTGTTAAAGGGTTCTTGTAGTTGGGACACGAAGAGGAGCAGTGCCTTAGAAATCATTTAGTGTTGGCATTGGCCCGCACCTTCCTCGCAGGCTGCGCCAGACTTGCAGAATGTAGACAGTATTTGCAGGCTTTGCTTAAACCAGGCTTCAAAGCCTCAGAGGTCTGCGGGATCGGCAAAAGGATCTGGGCGCTTCAATGAATTCTAAAGCTGACAGACGTTGGTTTTGACCATATTTCCCGGTTCTTGGGAAAGGAGTTCCAAAGCCCGTGTGAACGATGCATCAAGAAAACAGGTATATCACTGAAGGGTCTCCGTCGAGTTACTTTCAAAAAGCTTGCAAACTGAATCCCCGCACCTTTCGTAGAGCCCGCATCTCCCCCAGCCAGCTGTACAGCAGCGCGAGAGCAGCTCCGCCGCTCATTCGGTGCACGTCGATCGCCCAGATCATGTCCGACCGCTTTACTGCCTCGGGGAACGTCCCTCGGGCCAAAGCGGCCCGCACTATTTTGACGGCGCGCGCGTGTTGGCCCAGTTCCCAAAGGGCGTCTAGGAGCGCGTTGTAGAAGACCATGTTGTCGGACAGGCCCCGGTCGCGTTGGGCTTCGAGCACGAACTCGACCTCTTGCCACCTGGCACGACGTAAGAAGTTTAATAATCAGAGTTTCGACGCTTGAAGTCACCATGTGGTGTCAAGAAGTTCGGTAGTCAGAGACCAAGTTAGGTGGGGCAATCCAATTGGAGCTCAACCGTTGCAGGCCCCAATCGCGCTGGCCTTCGAGCAGAAACTCCATCTCTTGCCGCCTGTCAAGACGTGTAGCATTTATGGATTTCAAAATGTTTGGATGCAAACTTGAACACGGTGTGAGGAAATAATTTGTACTCCAAGAGCCGGCGAAATTGCGCCTGCCGAATGGGAGCTCAACCGCTGGGCTTCGAGCACGAACTCTATCTCTTGCCACCTGGCACGAAGTGCGGATAGCGCTGAGTGTTGCGCTTTCAGAGCTGAAAGGGTTTACAGGAAGGTATTGTTGGGAGGTATTTTCTTGACAAAACCACGACCGAAGTGGGCCTCTTCGATGAAGCTCAACCTCTGCTGCTGACTGAAAGTAGAAGCCCGCAACAACGACAGATTCGCTGGAAAGCCAGCCGCATTGTCCTTTCGACTTCAGAGTGTGACTGCGGCTTCCACCTTGCTGGTCTCTTAGTTAAGAGAAAGGCAACTCGAGATCAGCGCTGGGATAAGAGCAACCTCATTCCCGGTACTGGGACCCCCTTATGCCAATTCAAGGGCCCTCTATCACTCCTCTGTCCATCCTTGTTTTCCACGGTTCAACAGTCGCTAGACGTTGCTTTTGTGAGATCTTCATCCAGCTTTACTGGCCATCGAAAAAGTAGGAGCATCTGCGGTAGTAGGTTGTCTGCGTTTCCCACCTGTAATCGTCGTCGTACCGCCCCACCAGCAACCCCGCGAGCGTCGACACCTCCAAGCTTTGCCGGGGCGCCGCCATCTCTCGCAATAACCGCGCCACGTTATCCACATCTCGTATCTTCGCATAAGCGGCGATTAGGTTACAAAACGGCGGCCCGTCCGGCTTATAGCCCCCTTCCACCATATCTGAATACAAATCCCCCGCGCTTTCGCCGTCGCCCTTTGCTGCAATTGCTGCCGAAAGCGCGGCGAACGTTCCTAGGCTGGGCGCCTTTTTGGCTTCGAGCATGTCCTCGTATACGTGCTCGGCCTCCTCTAATAAGCCGCCGCGGCCGTATGCGTCGATGAGCGCGTTGTACGTGGGGACGCCCGGTAGGAAGCCCCGGTCGTGCATCTTCCAGAACATCTCTGCGGCCTCGCGGTGCAGCCCGGCCTTGCCGAACATGCCCAGCAACAGCGAGTAGGTCGCCTGCCGGGACAGAAAAATAGATTGTTCAGGTGGACGTACTTCTTGAATACTCGGGTAAAATCAAATATCCGGGGAAGAAGAGACTCTTAGGTTGAGGGCGAATCTTGCCGAATATGCCCAGCAGCAACGAGTAGGTCGCCTGCCGTGGCGGAGAAACGGCAATTTCGTTTCTGAGTTGCTCTTGAAAACTACTCTCACGATGAAAAGGTCTCAGGGTGACGGAAGTACTTGCCAGGATTTGTCCAGCAACAACGAGTAGCAGTTGAAGCGATACTAGAAGAAAACGCCGAAGAAGCCCGATTGAATGATCCAAGTCGGCACCGGGATGGCTCGAGTTTGTCAAAGAAATTTAGAGCCCTGAAGCAGACACCTCGACAGGTCTAACCCTCACCAAGAGACAACACCCTGAGAAAATCAAGCAGACTATGCAGAACCGCGCCGAGTCAGCTCGCGCTTGTTGACGCAATTCTCAAGAAGCACTCAGACTTTTGAAGCAGAAATCTCGCTAAGTTAAACACACCGCGTCCGGCTCGACTCTGGACTCCGTCATCCCGTCCACCACGCCAACGCAAAACCCAAAAAACTTTCAAACATCAAATCAAAGAACTTGGAAACCATTTCAAGATAGAGAACCGAAAAAGTGTCACCCTCACCTCATCCGGCTCGACCTTGGACTCCGTCACGTCAACGCAAATCTCAAAAGGCTTCTTGACATTCAAAACAGAGAAGTTGGAAACAACCTCAGAAAACATGAACCTACTGGAAAGAGTGTAATTCTCACCTCGTCCGGCTCGACCTTGGACTCCGTCATCCCGTCCAGCACGCTGAGCGCCTCCTCGTACAGGGCCGCTTTCGAGTAGGCCTCGATCATGCTGTTGTACATGTCCACCGTCGCAGGGAAACCGCGCCGCCGAATGTGCCGCTCCAGCTTCGCCGCATCTCGCGCTAGCCCGCCCATCCCGCAGGCCGCCAACAAACCCCTGGGAAGTCAAGGTCAGTACACCTTTAGCGCTTTAGCGGTCTGCACTCAATAAACTCAAGAACTTTCAGAGTTAGAGTAGAATTTGAGAAAGTAAAGGCTTCGACCGCTAGCCCACCCATGCCACAGGCCGCCAACAAACCCCTGGGAAGTGACAAACCCTGACAGTGAGTAGACCTTCAGCAGTAGTACGCTTTTGGGGTTTGGAGTGGCAGCGAGAGGAAACTTAGTAAAGTGAGCGCTTGCTCCAGCTTCGCCGCGTCTCTCGCTAGCCCGCCCATTCCGCAGGCCGCCAACAAATCCTGGGAATATAGAGTCAGCAGACCTTTAGCAAATTGCGCCGATGACATTGGCGCTGATGACATGTTCTTACTGATGATTTGGGGTAGAGAGTCGGAAGGTGCAGAGCAAAGGCTTTGCCGCACCTCTCGCGAACCCGCCCAGCCATTCCCGCAAGCCGCCAACAGAACCCTGCTAGAATGACAGAAGTCAAAAGTCAGTAGATCTTCAGCAGTTGTGATACTTTGAAGATTAGGATTGGAAGCAAGGAGACCTCGATTGTTGAACCGAGCGCTTGCTCCACGTTCGCCGCCTCTCTCGTGAGCCGCCCATCCCGCAAGCCCAGCAGGCCCCTGGGAGGCGGCATATGCCAACACCAGAAGACCTTAGAAATTGTCCGCCCGACGAAGCTTTAGGACTTTCGAGGCTAGGGTTGGAAGTCGGACGACTCTTTCAAGACCGGCCGCTTGCCACTCTTACATCGATAACAAACTTTCCAGGGTTCCAGAAACTTGGATATGCTTAGAGGGGGCTTACTTAGGGAGGCAATGTGATCTCGGCTTTTACCCCTTCTCCCCCGACAGCTGCCGAACAAATTCAGTGCCTCATTCACATGTTTCACTCTCCAAAACTTCAAGCACAAACTTGATGATCAAGTTATGAGATTGCCCATTCTCAAGATTCAAAACCCTCAAATGGTGTAACGGATCGAATATAAAGCGCTCACTTGTATGTGATGTGGTCCGCCTCCACTCCCGTCTCCTCCATGCTCTCAAACAGATCCACCGCCTCCTTGTAGTGCCCCCCCCGCCCAAATGCGTCGATCATCGTGTTAAACGTCACCACGTTCGGCGCGCATTCGGACGCCACCATCTCCCGGAAGATCTCTCGGACACTCTCGTACTGTCCGTACTTGCCCAAAGCGTCCAAAAGCGTGGAGTACGTGACGACAGTCGGCGACACACCGGCGCGCTTCATGCGCTTGAATGTCGCCGACGCCTCACGGAACTGGCCGGCCTGTGAGATGAACGTTTCAACCGTCAGATCCAATAGTATTTGAATGCGAAGCTGAAGATCAGTCAGAAGCAAAGTGCTTAAAGTCGTTCAATCGTCATCACGCCACCGTGCTTCGTGCGCTTAAACGCCGCCGACGCCTCACGGAACTGGCCGGCCTGTGAGATGAAAAGTTCAACCGTCAGATTGAAAGCAGTTAGAATGTATGCCAAGCGCTTAACGCACTTACGAGCGAAGCGCCTTGAGGATTCAGTAGCTTATTTTTCGAATTATTATTCATTATTCCGCCCGCGCGCTTCATGCCTTTGAACGTCGCCACCGCCTCGCACTTCTGGCCGGCCTGAGGAAGGAAAGCTTACTCAAATCTGCTCTCGATAAGGTGAAGTGCCCGCATCGTTAGCAGCCAAAAGAAGTATGAGATGCAATCTCGTGTCACGGGCGAAAGCAGCCCACAAGGCGTTGAGACAGGCAATGAATACATGATCTTAAAGGGATGTCACACATACCTCAACCGAGTCCCACTTACGCCCTTTCTGAAACTCTCCGACACTGGGCTTGGTGGTAGAAACGAGCAGTGGAAGATCAAAGCCGTGTCCTCACCTTGCCGTAAGCGTTGATGAGGATGTTGTAAGCAGTGACGTCAGGGAGGGTGCCCACGTCCTCCATCCAGAAGAGCAGGTCCGCCATGTCGTTATACCGCTCCTCAGAAGAGAAGGCGGCCATCAGGGACGTGTAGGTTAGCGTGTCGGGTATGCACCTGTCGACGGTTAAGAGCAGGGGTTAGAGGTGCGTTAACAGGGGGTTACGACAAGGTCCACACGAGTTGAAAATGAAGGTCCGCCATCTGTATTGTAACGCTCCTCGGAGCGTAAGAACGCAGCCATCAGCGACGTGTAGGTTACGTGTCAGGGATGCACCTGTTGAGAAGGTTTAGAGCAAGGTTAGGTGTACGTTAGGACGGAAATAAAACAAGGTCCATTCTGAAACGAAGGGTCCGCCATGTACTTAACAGCTCGTGGGGGAGAATGCAGCCAATAACAATGTGGAGCCCTAAGTGTCGGGGATGCACCTGTCGCGAATCAAGAGCAGGGTTAAGGGTGCGTCAGGACGGGGTTAGAACAATGCCCATTGTGGTTAAGGAAAGAAGGTCCACCATGTAAGTTAACCGCTCCTCGGATGGAAATGCAGCCATCAGCGATGTGTACGTCAAGGTGTCGGGGACTCACCTGTTCCAGGTTCAAAGAAGGGTTGAAGGCGCTTAGATAGCGGGCATAAGAATTGACTGACTGAAAGAAGCCTACGAGCTTCTGAAGGATGTCTTTTTGTAGCATTGGGCCTGACCAAGTTCGAAAAACACGCGACCTGGTATCAAAAAGCGGAACAACGTCTACTCGAGAGTGTAGCTCATATCGAATCTACCATTGACCAAAAGCGCTGCTCACCCTGCTTCAATCATGACCTTGAAGATCATCCCCGCTTGCTCCAGCAGCCCCCGGTCAGCGCACGCCGCGATCAGCGTGTTGTAAGTAATCAAGTCCGGCTGGATGCCCTCGTGGCGCATCTGGCCAAACAGGTCCAGAAGGCCCTCCCACTCGTAGCCCCCCTGCAAGAGACCTCACTTGGACTCAGTAATTCTTTTCCATCCAGAGTACATGTCTGGACTTACTGATAATAGTCGACTGTGCCGCATTTGGCCAAAGAGGTCTAGCAGGCCCTCCCAATTTTTACCCCCCCGCGTTGGAGAAGCCAAGAAGCGAGAAGCGTATGGAATTCTATGTAGAGAACGTCGTTGGACCGTTGTACAGTCTTGAAGTGCCAAATCGGCCAAATATGTCCAGGGCATAATTCTGGACCATTGAACATCTCAGCTTTTGCGAATACTTGTCACAGCCATTTGAAACGAAGCGAGGGGTCATATCATGCGGGCCAGAAGGTTTTCCACTGCTCGACGCGCCCACCAAAGCGACTTCTGGTTGCCGACAGGAACCTTAAAAATCTCGACCTTTCTTGCAGAAATTGCAAAGATATCAGCAGTCGAGGCACCGCATGCCCGCCTTAAATGTGCAAAACCGACCTCCTATCGACCTCCTCTCCCCACTGAATAAAATCCGCATTTCTCGAGATTCCAATTGCGAAAAGCTGACCTTGGCGGATGCGTCGATGATGGTGTTGTGGGCGGAGATAAATCTGTGCTCCCCAAGATACAAGCTCAATAAGTAAAAAGCTGACCTTGGCGCAGGCGTTGATGATGGTGTTGTACGTGACGACGTTGGGCATGATGCGCGCGCGCTTCATGTCGGCCAGCAGCTCCAGGCTGCGTGGGTACTGCGCGTTCTTGCCGTACGCGTTGATCAGCGCCGTGTACGAGTACACGTTGCGCGGGACGCCGTACCGCGGCATCTCGTCAAACACCTCCTGGGCCTGCGGCAATCAAGGAGGTTCGAGGAGTTGGTCACCAAAGCCCCTGTCTTTTCGGCAGGCTCAGTCCGGATAACACTTGCAAAATCAGCCTCTTCAGACCAGCGCCGAAGCTCCTCAAAACTTGCCAGCTAACGTCTTCCGCTGTCTCGACAGTCCCACGAGTAGATGCTCCACTTTCGCGAAAGCCGTTTGAGCTTACTACGTATGTGGGATGTTACGCTTCAGGCTTCAATATACTCGTTAAAGATTCCTTTCACGAAAGAGAACCCTGTGCCAGGGGCTGAAGCACAGAAAATTAGAGATTGAACAAAGAAACAGGTTCCCACCTTGTCTAGCATGCCCTCGCGCCCGAAAATGGACATCATGAGGGTGTAGAGGTGCTCCGTTGGCTGGTTAATTGGCTGGCGCTGCATGTACTTGAAGACGCGCGAGGCGCGCTGCCAATCGCGTCGCTGCTGGAGCTCTTTGAACACGTACTGCCAGTCGCCGGGGGACAGCTTCGTCTGCAAAAGTAAAAAAACACATTGGAGAAGACTGAAGTAACATAATTACAAATCAAATTGACGAAGTCGAAGTACTTTCCAATCTCATTTTGGCAGCCGGAGGATGGACGTTGCAGCTCCTTGAACACACACAGCCAGTCGCTAATGAACTGTTCGTCTGCAGGAGCAGAGATTAAAGTTGGAGGCTATATCGACTTTTGAGAAATCTGCTTGGAAAACGGGTCACCTGGCTCTTCAATTTAAAGATATTGGGACCTGGGGGAATGGAATGTGCATCTTCTCGAAAAGACATGTTGTCAGGCGCTGGGAGACAACTTCGTTTGGACGAGAATTGTGTTCTGGTCGCATTAATTGGGGCCAACCTCGACTGCACAAGCAATCAATCCTTTGAACAAGCTGCTGGGGGACTTCTTCAGTTGCAGGAACGATGCGTAAGCAATTTTCTCCGTCCTATGCATGTCCTCTCTTGTCTGTTCAGACTGGCTCTCTCTGTAAAAACTTGCATACTTGCGACTTCAACCAAAACTACGATGGTGATTGTCAGTAATGGGAGGTGTGGGTAACTGGCAAATAACTTTGTAAGGCTTAAACCGTAAGCTGCCCACCGGTGGTGCAAGGAAGAAACTTCTTCCCCAAGATACACTGTACGAATCTATGTAAGGCAGGTGTAGTCTGTTACCTCTGTATAGAATCTGGGGCCATCAAATAAGTCATGTCAAAAACTCACAACCTGTCTGCGGAAGGAAACAAGGAGGAAAGAATAGACCTCATGGATGTTTGTCTCTATGATGGCCCGCTTCCAGACGATGGTGGTTAAATAAAGTTCTCAGGTCTTGTCATAACTAGATTCCGAACGAAGGCGCCACCCTTGAATTGAGATGATGGTACACCTTCGCAATGCACACATCCATTTTTCTTTCCGAGCTTCACAGAAGAAATGTAGTCGATCTGACTGTATCTTATATGTCATACGGCAGGTACCAGCAAACACCAGCAGATAACCACGCACCTGAATGTTTCCCATTGCTTTCGCCAGCGACGCGCGCGGCGCCAGCTCGCAAATCTCGTCAATTGCAAACTTGACGTGCTGCGGATACCCCAACTGCTTCTGTCCTGGTGGCGCCGCCATCTCCTCTGGCGGTTTCAAGCGTGTCATCTGCATTGCACTGGTCGTCAATAGAGCGCCTCCTCGCCTTGTCTGTCCTCTACTTTGTCTTTGCAGACATTGTAAATGTTCTAGACTTTTGCCAAAGATACCTGATTGGCCAGCAGAGACAAGGGGAGTGGTAAGAGATGATGCGAGGGGAGACGCGGAAGCATGCTGTCGAGGAGTGGCTTTACCAAGCGCATTTGAACGGGGTAATCTGTGATTCCAGAAACAGGGAGTTGAGCTCGAATGGCACTGAGGCTGGAAAGTGGGAAGGTGAAAGGAGTGCTGAAATTTAGGGAGGTGTGGAAAGTGCGGGCTCTGATGGGAGGGGTGGCAGTAACCAGAAGTAGATGTGCCTCCCAACGAGGGGACATTTGTATAGCTGTTGGTTTCAAACGTTGCAATAACTCTGCTGCACGAGGGGCCATTGAGCAACTGCGCAACGGATTCCATTGGGACTGCTTCCTTGTCGTGCCCCTACCAACTTTGCTTCCCCTGTTCCAACCTTCCAAATGTGTCTTCCGTAACATGCACCCTCCTTGTCTGCGCGCCACCACGACCAAAGTCTAGTAGTAGCAGAGTGCGTTCTGAGCTGTGCAGAGTTCAGCAACTTTCCTTTCTTGTCCAGGAAGATGGTTAAGCAACAGACGTATGTAGGAATCAGGGTTTGCTAAAGCTTCTGGTAACGGTCACGGAAATGCTCATTCTAGCCGAGTGCCGCTCAAAGCCGGCTGCCGCCGAGGAAACCGTTGGGGTAACCTTCTTTTAACCAACCATCTTCCTCAAGCTTGAAAACTCCTTTTGTACAACAGTGTATCTTGCCATTGGTGTATTGACCAACAAGTTGCAGAGGGGAAGAGAGAGGGGAAGTAAAGAGAAAAGGCGCCCCATGGAGGAGTTGTGACCTTGCACTTTGGCAGCGTTGCATTCTCAGCTGCAAAAGGCTAGCCTGCTGAGGGGCAGCAATGGCACCCCGAGAAAAGATTCCGGGGGGCCGGGCGGGGGCTCAGATGCAGTCTACGATGCAGGGGGCATCGGCAGAGGATAAGAAGAAGGCGCATCGGGGCAAGCTGGCTGGCCCCTCTGCTGAGAAGAAAAAGTTGCAAGACAAGAAGAAGAGGGGTCTGTCGACAGACAGGGAAAATCCAAAGGTGAGGCGAGGTTGGAAGTGATCATATGCATTCCGAGTGAAGTGTTATCAAGACAACGCAAAAATAATTGGGGCAGAGATCAGCTTCATTGTGTACGTTTTGTGGATCATGATGCTCGAACAAAGCAAGTTTACGCTAGGCGGAAAGTTTGTCACACTGCCGAACGTTTGAGACTTTGTTATCTACTTTCTGCCACCGTGAGCATATCTGAACTCTTGACTTCAATATCCTCGGAAGCAGCTAACGAAAGTTCCTTCTCGAGGCCTTTAGTTTCGATGATTGTAAGCATTGTCTGCCCTCCCAATTGGTGGGAAGCTTATCATGATGGTAATGGTGGTGTGAAATTCCCAGTAGACTTGAGCAGTTTCTTGTTGACTTCTGTGCAAAAATCACCGCTGAACTTTTGTTTGAATCGAGAGTGCACGTCCATTTCTGTGTTTTTGAAGGCTTGGAGCATTATTGCGGAGGCCCTGTCGACGTTACACGGAGGCCATGTTGACGCCACACTTTCTCAATACACTTTCCAAGTTCTAAGTCAGATATTTCAACGTCAGAGACTGAAGGGGGCAACCGAAGTGTTTTGCTTTGGTCCCTTCGAAAACTTGAGATGGGGCCCAGTTAGGCAGAATCTTATCAGGTGATTGCTTGACTTCACCGTGCATGATATTCCGGATAAAACTATGAGGGGCTCGGACACCAGTCCGTTTGTTGTTTCTCCTCTTGCTTCTGACAAACCCTCCTTCCTAGTAACTAGCTCTCACTTTCCAGTGGAGGTGTGTATGATTTCATGTCCGCTTCCAAATCAACATTTGTGCCTCACACTCACATTGGCGCCAGAAAGTTGTCACTGACAGCGCTGAAACAAAAACGTCTACTAAAATGGTTCTTGTCTGCACCATTTTGTCCCTCAACCAGAGTCGCATCCTCGTCTTTTCAGGCGTTCACCTATCGGTCCGCTCGAAGGGCGCGGGCCAGCCAGGCTCGCACCGCAGAAAAAGAGCAGCGGAGCCTCCATGCCCCCGTCGTTGACAGGACCCCTGAGGAGCCGCCCCCTTTTGTAGTGGTGGTTCAAGGCCCCCCCAAAGTGGGAAAGACGACGGTCATCCAGTCGCTTATCAAGCATTACACGAAGATGAACCTGTCGGACGTCAAGGGGCCAATCACAGTAGTTTCAGGTGGGAAGGTGCTCCAGTTTCTCTAAGATCTGGGCGTAATCGAGGGGGAAGTGCTAGGAGACGAATCGCTCTTTGTTAGTGTCTTTGAACGCTAGTGTATGAAGTTTTGGTTTCTCTTGTTTGGCCTGCTGATTGTCCCACTGCTATCGCAAACGTCCTTTGTTGGAACTTGACAAAATTGTTGAGAGAGCGCCGGACAAGGAGAATAAGTCTTCGCACAATCGGAACCGGGGACGCTGTTGGAAAGGTGGGGTCGCTGAGGTTTCCGCTTGTTCTATCCGTCAGATGTTTAAAGAAACCCAATCGGACGGTCCAGATGACATTCTGGGTAGAACCTGCACAGGTTGTGCCTCAGACGTGGTTTCCGAGGCAGAACTTAGAGGCCGTCAGATTTGAGTCTAGGGAAGCATCGAGGGCTGGGATCACTGCCGTCGCGCCAGACTCGACTCCGGCCAACAGTGTCCCCGGTTCCGATTGTGCGAAGACTTATTCTCCTTGTCCGCGCTCTGACAGTCCAGAGAGCAGTGGCAGGGGCGAAGCTTTTAGGCTGGCGGTTTCACGTGCCTGCCCTACTCTGCAAGACGAGTCGTCGAGTTCCTGAAGCAAATAACTGCACGCTCTTCATGAGGTTGGCAGGGGCTAGCTTCCGGGCTCTGAACCACCAATCCCAAAACTCAGCCGAAAACCGACAAGAACGTTTCGTCCTCAAAGAATATCTGGATGTCTGCAGGGAAACACCGGCGGCTGCAGTTCATCGAGTGCGAGAATGACCTGAACGCCATGATCGACGCCGCCAAGTTTGCAGACCTGGTGCTGCTCCTGATTGACGGGGGGTACGGGTTCGAGATGGAGACATTCGAGTTCCTCAACATTCTGCAGGTAAGGGTCGGCAGCGGGCTGCCCTTTTTCTCTTGCAAGGTCTGCTTGGATCTAATCTTCGTCATATTGGAAGGTGTTTCTCTACCCCGATTATTTCCCCTTTTTAAATCATAGTGAGTTCTATGGGTCTTATCGTGTCAGAAGTTCTTGAAACTCGTCAGCCAGTTCATGCCGCGATTGCCCTGAGATTTGTGGGCAAGGTGGAGGGTAAAGGGTTCAGTCGCACTAGTATTGGGTCATTTGCCTGGTCGTACAGGCAAGTTCGGTGCATGAATTTTCGCGTGGTTCCTTGTTGCGATCCTGCCGATGCGACTATGATAGTTTGGCGTGCATGGGCAGCGTATGCTGAACCCAGCTCTACCTTGTCATGCGGAGTCGCTGAAGAAGGTCGAGCCGAGGCGGATGTCTTTTTGGAAGCTAAGCAAGCCACCTTGGTTCGTACTCCAGATTTTCCTTCCTTTAGCGGTGCCTTGATCTTTTTAACAAGTCAGTCTTTGCCTTGGGCTACCTGTTAGTTTAGATTTCAGGACCATTCACTGCCCTTGCAGTGAATCCGTTTGCTGGCTTCAGAGCAAAGACTGGCTCTTCACAACATTCTCCCAACCGGCTCGCTTTCCAAGATTGGAGTTGAGCCCAAGATCGGAAGCTGATAGTCCAGTCTTTGAGAAAGCCTGTTTGATATGGAGGCGTTAGCCACGTGACTGATCTGGCCCTCTTATCTGGCAATGCTCCTTGCCCAAGTATCTCGGATCAGGTCAACGGATAGAAAGCCAACAGCGGGATCAAGGAAAGTGTTCAATGTGTAATGCAACTCGGACCGCTTGCAAGGAATCCGTACGATTTGGAAAGTAAGCAACAATTTGCGGCACTCCCGTCGTAGACAAGATCCATACCAGACACCCTGTCCAGGACTTTAAAAAGGCACGAATCTTTCACACTTTTACCAGTTATCGTCAGCTCGTTCCGGGCTCCGGCTTGCCCACCTGTTTGAGGTTATCGCAGGATTTTAAGGTTATCGCAGGATTTTAGGTAGGTCTTTGTCGAAGAAGAAGGGTAGCCCCCTTTTCTTTCCTGCATGAGTTTCTTCAACAAGACACTGTCGTTTCTACGTGGCTTTGATGAGGTGCAGTGTGAGACTCTTTGCTCACCGCTGCTTTTCGGGTGTGCCTTTGAAGCCGTTTCCTGACGACAGAATCAGAAAAAGTACGTCGAAGTTCACAGTCCAAGCGTATAAGTATCAATTTTGCTTTCGAAAGGATGTGAGATCACATATTGTCTACTCTTGCTGATGTTGGGTGATGCTGAGCCCCGGGGTGCTCTTCAAACCCCCTTTCCTTGTTCGAATTCGCGGCTTCTTACAACTGTTCGGGGCCACCGCTGCTTACTCAACAAGGCAAGCAGTCTCTTGAGTTTGAACCTCCTTAGATGGATTTCAATCCGCACAAGTGGCAATCAAGCCGCACAAGACAGGCGTGATGACAAACAGTGAGGCTTTAGTTTCATATTTCTGGGGGCTTATTCGGCTTCTGTATCCGAAAGGACTTGCTTATGATTCTGAGGCCTTTCCAACGATTCTCCGAGTGTTTGGTCTTTGTTGAAATGATGAAACGAAGCGGTCCTTTCACAAGCTCGCCAGCTTTGGCCCTTATCAAATTCGCAAGGTATATTTGTGCGAGGGCTTCGGGACGATCTCACCCTCTCTGGTGCGGACAGCCATGACGAGAGTTTTGTTGAGGCTGTTCGTTCAGAGGAGTGCCAAGATGTTGTGAGCTGATTTGTAGTTTGTGAACCGCTTTTGCGTCAGCTCCTGTGTGAAAGCCTGCCCCCACAGCCGCTTTGCTGACACCTGCGTAATAGTTGGATATGTATCAGGCTTTGGCTGTCTCAAGATGGTTCGGACGGTCATGGCTGCATCTAGAGCATTTTTGGAAACACTGGAGGGTTAAATCCAGGTTTCGCTTATAAACTCTGTGCCAGGCGGTCTTTTGTTTTGCATTGGGTTGAGTCGTTCGATCGCCTCCCTTGAGCTCAGTTTCTGAGCAGCCGCTTATCATTATAGTAGCTCGAGAATTTGTTGTGGACGTAGAAAGCATGATGGCCATGATTGGAAATACGTCGAGGGCTATCCTCAGGACTGCTTGTTGTCTATTCAGAGCCACCGGGTTCGACCATAGATGGTGATGACGTTACAAATGCTTGTTTTCCTTACCCTGACATCAGATGGTATGGGGACTGCCTATTGCCAATCTGCTTGGTTGGTCATGATCAGTAATCAGGCGCCTTTTTCGATCTGGCATGACGTGCAGAGGTCCACCAGGAATGTCTATTGCTGTCGGTTAAAATTCATGATCTAAGCTTCAAGTTGAAATTCGGATGGTCTCGGGCTTTTGACAATCTTGTTAGTCTTTCACTTCCTGCTGATAGATTATTCGAATCATCCTAGAGGTTGAATAGTTGGGAAGGAGTCATATGCGTCAGCGGAACTCTGAGGGTAACCCAATGGTCAGGCAACAATTACGAAATTAGCAACCTGTACATCAGTAATGCTTGCTTGCTAGGGGCTTTTAGTGATGCTGTAATTCTCGATGTGCACCTGCAACTCCCTCCCCAGACGGGACGCACTCACTTCGGGTTAAGGCTTTGGTTCTGGTGGCTGTGATCGAAGGCAACGCTGGGTTTTACATGAAACCCATTCAGGCGCTTACCAACGTGAAGCCACCTAGTCGAAGAAGGATGAAGGACGTGCCTTTCATGGCTGCGCCCCTTTGTGACGCATTACACCGAATGTCTTTGGAACGTGGCTTCTCTGTATCCTCAAAAGAGGCCTAGTCACATACTGCCTCCTGGTCGCCTGCCTCATGCAGTAGGTTCTACAACCGGGTTATGCTGGTAGTGCTAGTTCGAAGACCGTACAAGAATTCTGGAATCTTACAAATTGACGAATAAGGGACTTGCCTATGAACGGTCTCCTGATCTCAGTGCCTTCCTTGAATCTCTGCCAGGGCAGTCCTGACTTCCTCTGGAATTTTATCACTCGAAGCGTGATTGAACGATGCCACCTTGGCGATGATCGAGCAGACTTTGAGGGGGACCCTTAGAAATGTCAACGGTCTTCTGACGCCAAAGACAGGGACACGAGCAGCCCGGATTTCCGTTATGGCACAGTTCGCTTGGGGAGCTCTCCGCATGAGCACTTTCAAGTATTGGGACGGGCATTTTTTCCTTTGGTGCAACCCCAGAAAATAAAAGTCAAGCGGAGGTGTTTAAATTTGCCCCTGGGACGTGTTTAACACTCCGAACTTTCTGCTGCAGGTTCACGGTTTCCCCAAGGTGATGGGCGTTCTGACGCACCTGGACCACTTCAAGGACCCGAAGCGGCTACGCAAGACCAAGAAGCGGCTCAAGCAGCGCTTCTGGACCGAGATCTACGACGGGGCCAAGCTCTTCTACCTCAGCGGGCTCGTCCACGGCAGGTAGGAGTTGCATAAGAGCAGCTAGTTTGGCGTTTTTCACACTAACGTGAGGACGGAGAAAGGTCATTAGATTGTTCATTCCAGGTTGATGCGAGGCTTGAACCAGAGGGTTGCTTTCGGCTGCATGCAGACCATTACATCAAGCTTTCTGCGGGCAGACCTGATGATATATCGTACGCAGCTTCCATCAGCAGAGAAGGGCGAGTCGCATCACTATGAAGCATTGGGTTAAACGTATGCAAGGCTTCTACTTTTCGGGCTCCGCAGACCCGATCTTGATCATCGAACATATAGTGCCTAGTCCTTGTCGGGTCCAGACTTACTTTCTCAGCGGTGTGACGTCTTAAGCAGGCTATCACGCTCAGACTGGACAAGACGCTCATTCGAAGCCTCTAGGCCTTGTATCAACACTCCATTTGATCCCTTAGGTACTCCAAGCGGGAGACGCTAAACCTGGCGCGCTTCATCTCGGTGGCCAAGTTTCGGCCGCTGACGTGGCGCTCCGCTCACCCGTACCTAATTGCGGACCGGTTTGAGGACGTTACGGATCCGGAGGCCATCAGGGCTAACCCAAAGTGTGACCGGTCGGTTACGCTGTACGGGTACCTGAGAGGAGCGAACTTGAAGCCCAACCTGAAGGTAAGAGACCTGATACCCGGGCATTGACGACGGCTTTGGATTGCGGGACTTCGCAAGTGCTTTTGTTTGCCTTGGACGTTCCGTCAAGTAAAAAGCTTGTATTCTCAAATTAATGACCCGAGAGACGACCGGAGATCCACATCTAACACAGGTTTCGACGGCGACATCGAGTTTCTGGGTGAAAACAAGGGACGCTTTGGTTTTTTGCAATAAGCAGGCGGCAAGCCGAAGCAGTTCGGGCACTCGCTTCAGTTGGAGTTTCCGTAGTTTGCGAATCAAATTCGACCTTGTTCTGCGCGGCAGGTGCAAATTGCGGGCGCCGGCGACTAGCGGCTCGCGGGCGTAAGCGCGCTGCCGGACCCGTGCTCCCAAAGTTTCAACACTCCAAAGTTATAGAACTTAAGTCCCTAAATTTCGCGGTGCAGGTACACATTGCGGGCGTGGGCGACCAGCGGCTCGCGGGCGTGAGCGCACTGCCGGACCCGTGCCCGCTGCCGTCGACGCTCAAGAAGCGGGGGCTGAACGAGAAGGAGAAACTGCTGTATGCGCCGATGGCTGACGTCGGCGAAATGCTGTACGACAAGGACGCGGTGTATATCAATATTCCGGAGCACCAGGTGCAGTACTCCAAGAAGGGGGAGGGGGAAGGCGGGGAGGAGGGCGAAGAACAGGCGATTGAAGGTGAGATTGAGTTCGACTTTGCTGTGTTATTTGGTCGATAAGCCTTGGTTCTCGTTGGGTTTCTGCTTCTGCTCTTGTGTGTCTGTTGGCCGCTGAGGTCTTATGCTTGCTGGGGTCCTTTGTCTTCGATAAGTGGGTGAAGTAAGTAGAGGCTGATTATGGCACCAAAAAGCTTGCGAAAACTGGTAGAGGCAGCCTCAACTGTTTCACTGTAGTTGATTGCGGCTTTGGGGCCTGTATGACCGCAAGGGATTGCTGACATCGTCCTTGACAGCAGTAAAGCTCGGGTGCCAGAACCTTGTTTCAGTTGATCGATATTTCAAGTCCATATTATCTGGAAACACTCTCTGTTAAGCCTTGGCCATCTCGTCTGCCGGGTGCAACATGTTCCTCGTCGCACGCCTATGATCCGATGGCAACAGTGAGTTTGCCTTGCGCCCCTGATGGAGCCGATCCGTGTGCTGGAGTGCAAAGCTTTCATTGGGGGCCGAGGTGACACTCCCGAGGCACACTGCGAGATTCTGTGAACTGCTTGCATTGTTGCATAAGTGTATCTGGAAGTTCTCTGACTTCGACAAGCTAGGGTCACGATTGTTGGCCAACAAAGGACGTTCGAATGTTCGGAACAAATTCTTGATCTTCATTCCTCCAGATTACGGGTGCATGGAATGTACAATCTAAAAGTCGCGGCCATTTTTGTTTCCTTCCAAGCCAACCCAAGCCACTCGAACCGACCCGTTATTGGCTCATTAAGCTGTCTGACGAGATTTATGGAGCTTTGTGGTCCTACGCCTTGTGTTGACAACCTCTTTCCTTCGTCTTTGTTCTCCAGAAATCGCGGAGAGGGACCCAGGCGGCGCGATGGTCCGCAGTCTGCAGGGCACCAAGCACACCATCGACGAGAAACTAGAGCAGGGGGAGATAACGCTGCTAAGGGGGGGGCAGGCCGTGCGGCTCGACAGTCAAGACCTGGACCTAGAAGACGCGTCCGACGATTCGGACGATGAGCAGGGGGCGTCGGACGATGGGGGCGAGGATATAAACGGCAGCGAGGGCGATTCGGACGCCGATTTGCGCGGGTTGGCCGCTGGAAAGGAGGACACGGACGCTGGAAGGAGGCGTTCGGCCGGGGCGGGAGAGGATTCGGACGGTGGAGAGGGCAGTTCGGACGAGGAAGCGTCTGGTTCGGACGACGAGATGGAGGAAGCAGGGCCGTCAAAGCGGGCGGTTCTTGGGGTGGGGGCGACGAGTGTGAATGGGAACGGTGTGAATGGGGTCAAGAGGGCGGCTCCCAAGGAGCGGAAGGAGGAGGTCGGGGGCCGGGTGCGCAGGCGGGCGGTCTTTGATGACGTGGCGGGAACGGCAGGGGACGAGAACGGGTTGGAAGAGTCAGAAGAGTCGGAGGAGTCCGATGAGGAGATGGAGGGGTTCCAGGGAGGGAGGCATGTGCGAGGAAGTGAAAGTAACGGGAGTGTGGGAGCAGGTGAAGCGTCGGATGAAATTGATGAGTCTGAAGACGAGTCGGATGGTGACGTGGCGGGTGACGTGGGTGGTGGGTCTCCGGAAGAGGAAAGTGACAGTGAAGAAGGGGCAGACTTGGAGGAGAAAGAGGGGGTTTCTGAAAGGGAAGGTTCTGATGAAGAAGAGCTGGAAAGCGAGGGCGAAGGGTCTGAAAGCGAAGAAGATGGGCAGGGAGGACGGAAAGAGGCGCCTGAAAGTGCTAAGCCGGAAGTGAAAGGGAACGGTATCCGGAAACAGGGGCAGAAAACCTTGGTGCTCCCGCTCTCCCCGCCGGGAGGGCCGTCTGCGCTTCTGCGGTCGGCGGAAGTTGAAAGGGCGGGGCCGTCAGAAGGATCGGACGAAGACAGCGAGGATCGGATGGAGGGCACGAGCGGTGGCGCGGCGCAGTGGAAGGAGGGGCTGTTCGCGAAGATGACGTCAGCCTTCTCGAAGAAGGTCAATTTGATGGAGCTGGTCTATGGGCGCTCGCGGGGGGCGGAACCCAGGGGCGGGGAGGAGAGCGAGAGTTCGGACGAGGAGAACTTCTTCCGGCCGAAGAGGAGGGGGGCGCAAAAGGCCCCCGGGAAAGGGGGGGACGATATGGAGGAGCTGGACGCGGAGGATTCCGCCCGGCTTCCGCTGGAATCCGGAGCGCTAGCGGAATACGAGGACCCGGAGGTATTGGAGGGCCTGCGGGACCGGTTCGTGACGGGGGACTGGGAGAAGGCGGAGAAGCGACGGAAGGGTGACGTCAGCGATGAGGAAAACGAGGGCGACGAAGAGAACGAGGCCTCGGACGAGGAAGTTTTCGGCGACTTCGAAGACTTGGAGACGGGGGAAAAGGTCGCCGGAGCGGAGGCGGCTGAGAACGCGGATCCCGAAGCGGAGGAGCGCCGCCTGAAGAAGCTGGCTTTGAGGGCGAAGTTTGATGCGAAGTATTCTGGTCTCGAAGGGGGGGAGGAAGAGGAGGAAGAAGAGGGGGGGGAGAACGAGAAGGGCCCAAGCGGGCGTCCAAAGAAAGGGTACATGCAGAGCGCGCGGGATGCTGCGGTGGACGATCACCATGCGGTGGTCAAGAAAGAGATGGAGGAACGGAGGCTGCGCAACCAGGCGGAGCTCGCGACGCTGGACCCGGAGCTAAGGGTGAGGAGTGGATAAGTGGTGATTTGCTAGGGCCGACGTCACTTTCAGTCGCGTTGATGAAACCAGATGATCGATTACCGAGTCGTTTCTGAACCTTATTATGAAGCGCCGGTCGTGATGAGGTCTTCTTATCATCTCACCAAGCGTGTTTGTGCGGAAGCGTACATCATCAGAAGTGTAAACGAGTCCTTGGTGTTGAGTTGCTTGGGTTTTGGTTCGATGTACAGTGGCAATGTCGCCGAATTCAAAAGTTGGTTGCGAGGAGTTCCAGTCTTGTTATACGCGGACAAGGATTGCTTGTAGGTTACAAGTCAATCTGCCGTACTTTCAAACTCAAAAGCGCCATGTTGTTTCGTTCTACCACTTTCCCAGCAAAGACATTTCCCAATCAGCTGCCAGTCCTTGAAAATCAAGGTATTGGTGGTGACTTTGAGGGTGCCCTGGTTAGTATGCAAGTGCCGACGAGCATCATCTCAAACATTCCTGCTTTGGAAGGTTTTCGCATAACCTGAATTGATCTTGTGTCTTTTCAGGTGAGCATGGAGGGCTACCGCGCGGGGACGTACGTCCGGCTGGAGCTGCAGGGCGTGCCGTGCGAGCTGGTGGCCAACTTCGACCCGCGCTTTCCCATCCTAGTTGGCGGCCTGGGCCAGGCCGAGGAGGCCGTCGGCTACATGACGGTGAGGGCTCAGTCGCCGGATGCTTCTGTATCTTAATTGTAGGCTTTACGAGGTTCTTCTCTTACTTGCTCTCGATATGCATGTCGCAAGCTTCACCAGACGAGGAGGCACGTTTCGTTGCAAGTTGGATTTCAGTTTTTGTGCGTTCGGGTAGGAGAATGTTACTACGAAGCGGAGTTTTGAGAAGTGCTCGAGGCGAGGGGGCCGAACGCGTGTTGAGAAGTGACGACACGATATACCTGTGTCAGCTCCGCTGTGGTGTTCTCATACACGCCTCTTACGCTTGGTGGAATATTAAGGACTAAAACCACCGGTTCCAACTCGAAGCCGAACAACCGGTCGACCTGGTTCCTCTCATTTACTATATCACCCCTTCCTCGGATCTCCATCTTGAGTTTAATGGCTTTTTACCCAGTTCTCTTTCGATTCTTGACATATGCGTGCGAAGAAGCACAATAGGGCCGCAGGGTGCTCTCACGCCTGGTGCGATACCAAGCGATCGTGCACCTTGCCTAACCTGATTGTAGCCGGAAGTTTTGATCGACACATTTTCCATTTCGGCAGGTGCGTGTCAAGAAGCACCGTTGGGCTCGCAGGGTGCTCAAGACGCGGGATCCCTTGGTTGTGTCCCTCGGATGGCGGCGCTTCCAGACGCTCCCCGTGTACAGCCTCGAGGACCGCAACGGGCGGCACCGCATGCTCAAGTACACACCGGAGCACATGCACTGCCTCGCCAGCTTCTACGGTCAGTCAAACGACCCAGTCTGACCGATCCGTTATTTGCCTTTTCTGTACTTCAAATGGATACTCGTTGAGTGTCTAGCAAGACGAGGACTTGTACTGTAGTGTTAAAACGTTCATCTCGTGCCTGCGAGGTTTCAAGGCAGTTCCACCTGCTTGCCAGCGGTGCAGATCTGCTTGTTATAGAAACATGGTGGCCGTGTCAGAATCTGTGTGGCGGCAAGCCGAAGGCTGGAGCGCCGCTCTTTTCCTTTTCGGTTTGTCCTCTGTCGAAAACGAAGCAGCTTGCCTCTTTGGCCGCCGTACTGAGAGGGCAAAAGCGGTTTAGAGAATGGAACGAGCGTTTCGTATTGCTTCTCTCAGGACATCCAGCGTGCAGTCGCAGCGCAAAAGTTGCCTTCATATGCAGATGACAGCACACTGCGTTTACACCCTCTGAT
>DF236954.1:261148-293096 GCA_000708835.1 Klebsormidium nitens | reverse complement strand
CAAGATGGAGCAAGCTTTGTTGACTCAGAACCCTAAAACCCCGAAACTTATATTTTGTCGCGCAGGCCCCCTAGCCCCCCCCAACACCGGCTTCGTCGCCTTCCAGAGCCTGGCCAACAACGTGTCCACGTTCCGCATCAGCGCGACAGGTGTCGTCCTGGAATTGGACCAGAGCTCCAAGATCGTCAAAAAACTCAAGCTTGTGGGGCACCCCTACAAGGTGCGTCGTTGTTTCCACGTCGAACCTGCTGGATCTTTCAGCTCGGAATGTCAGCTCCAATTGCGTCTCTTTTTCTTTCATTTTCGACACACTTTCCTAAGTCCTCTTAGCACTAAGAAGAGAATTGCGAGATCATATGCAGATACCTGCACTGAGGTTGCGCCTGATGTTGGCAGATTGAAAGCTCAGGGCGCATTTAGTTCACTATTCTCTGCCATGCAACGTCGATCGATGAGTCCGCGATGGTCTGCTTGCAACGGCGGAATTACCATTGGTTGCTTCTAGTGCTGCACATGTGAAAGGAGCTCTACCAGCAAAAAAACCTTCCGACGTTGCGAGCTATGCTTGAAGTTTTATGCGGCTGTTCTTTGAGCTTTGGTCGGAAGGTGCAAACTTTCCGACACGCCAAGGTGCCGTATCTGATTGTTCTTACCGCTGTACTGCAGATCTACAAGAACACGGCGTTCGTGAAGGACCTGTTCACCTCCTCATTGGAGGTAGCCCGCTTCGAGGGCGCGTCCGTGCGCACCGTCAGCGGCATCAGGGGGCAGGTCAAGAAGGCCGTCAAGGTGGGTATAGTCGACATGCTTCTGTAAAAGCGTAGAGCAGTGTACCATGAAGGTTTGTACATCGACTTGACGAATATGACTTACAAGAGGCCAATGTTGACTGTGAAGCCTCTGAATTGGGACTTGAGCACCTTGAATGCAGAAACGCACTGCCAGGTCCATCGCTGGGTTGCGCAACATGTTTCCTTATTCAAGGTTGATTTGGCATGGGGACATCAGTGATTCTGAATTCCTGTGCAATACTGAAAGGAGCGCCTGCTCGGCGTCCTACCTAAGCCGGCACGCACCAATGATTGGTCTCGTCACAATTCAGCAGATACCAGCATGCCTTATGAATGTACCGTCTTTTCGTCGGGACGCTCGTACTGAGCCTCAATTCATTCTTGGAAGGGGTCGCACGTTATCTACTCCTCTCGTGCTGACGTCATCTTCTTCCCCTCGCAGATGGGCCAGGGCAAGGAGGGCGCCGCGCGCTGCACGTTCGAGGACAAGATCCTGATGAGCGACATCGTTTTCCTGCGCACCTGGGTCCAGGTCGCCCTCCCCCGCTTCTTCACCCCCGTGACGTCACTCCTGGACGGGCCCAACCGGCCGTGGCGCGGAATGCGCACTGTTGGGGAGATCCGGCGGGAGGCGGGGGTGCCCATTCCCGTCAACAAGGACAGCCTATATAAGGTGAGCGAATTTCTCTTCAATCTGGTTTGCCTCCTTCTTTTGAGGAATATGCAACCAGAAATCACTGCGCAGGACTTCGTGCCGCGCAGAGGCGCACGTGTTGCTCTCATTTCATCAGAACAGCCTCCTCAGAAATGGACAGGCGCATGCTTTTGGTTCTCGCGTGTGGTCCCCTCTATAATCGGTTTTCCACGCCTTCGTATGGCTTGACGGTGAGGGAGCCTTTTTGTTGTGCTGCACGGGCAGGTGCACAATCCTCCACCGCAGAGTAGGTTTTTCGAGTTGGCATTACAAGGGCCGTCTGCGACCTTACGGAAATCGTGTCGAGAGCGTGAATTTTGAAGTAACAGCTGTGCTTTGCTTGATCGTAGAAGATGTTTATAAATAGCGTCGAAGGAACCTCACTTCTATTGGCGGCTGACCATCTTCTTAAAAAGGCTTGAAAGCTGTGACAAGAAAGACTTCAGACTCAACTGTCATGTCACTTTCGCAGCCCGTCGAACGGTCTGCGCGCAAGTTCAACGCCCTTAAGATCCCAAAGGCGCTCCAAGCGGCGCTGCCGTTCAAGTCGAAGCCCAAGGTGGAGGAGCGGCGCAAGAGGAAGCTGCTCGACCAGTAAGGACTCTCTGCCTTCTCTGAGTTAAAACTTTCTTCATCGATTACTCTAGCTTCTCTCTGCGACCTTCGGACCTCCGCCTTTGAATAGGCGCAAGGCTGTAACCCTCAAGTTCGTAAGTAGTACTTCGAGCTCCGGCTGTCAGCTCGGCATCCGATAGAAAGTCAGGCAGGGAAAGGTCAACGACCTGCGACATGCCTAGATTCATAATATGTTCAAGCGGGATTAGCGGTTTGCTCTGAGCAGCAGGGCTTCGTCAAAAGCAACTCCCGACTTTGGCTGGTCGTTCGGTTAGCGTTTCGGAAAGACATCTTCGGATTCCTCTATGCCCGCGTCAAACCCGCAAGGACCTCTTGCAGTCGTGTTATATCCCCTCAATCCGAGGCGTCGTCAATCGAAGCATCTCGAGCGGCGTCTCTACCGGCTTCAACGGCAGCCTGCTCTGTCGGTCAGATCCAATGTCTGCCTCCTTACACCACCAAAGTAGACAACCGCGTACACTGCAAAGTAGACCATAGCTCCCCAATCTTACCTCTTCTCAGGAACGCTCTGTAAGATCGTCAGTTTCTCATCCGTGCTTTGAGTTCAATTGTCAGGCGGCACGCGGTGGTGATGGAGCTGCGGAGCGCCCTGTATACGCTTGTCCAGCAGCTCAACCTTGTGAAAGTTACTTGGACCTTGTCCTCCCTCCGAAACCCCAATCGCAAGAAATACCTAAACTGAACTCAAAAGAAACTTGTCCCACACGTCCAAATGCAGAGCAGAAATTGTTAGTCTTAGCTCAGTCTGACACTCGCCGTTTCTCCCTGCCAGGCGCCGCGCGGTGGTTATGGAGCCGTCGGAACGTCGCGCCTACACGCTGGTCCAGCAGCTGAACACGCTGCGCAACGCGAAGCTCAAGAAGCGCCAGGAGATGCAGGCGCGGCGGCGGGTCGCGTACGAGAAGAAGAAGGCGCTGGACGAAGCAGGGCGGCGCGCGTACAGCAAGGAGGAGCGGAAGAAGCGGTACGTCGAAGAGGGGCAGAAGGCCAAAAGAGCGGCGCAGGCGGAGGAGGGGGGGCGGCGGAAGAAGCGCCAGAAGCGGGATGAGGACGATTGAGGGGTGCTAGTTTGAATAGAGGGTAAGGAAGGAAGGGTGAAGAATCAATGGAGAGGGGATTTGTCAAGGGCCATGAACAGTCATGTGAGGTTGGTCATCAAGGGGTTCTCTCAGTGGGCTAGAAAGTACTAAGAGAGGGTGTGGAGACCCAAACTAGAAACAATCAGAAACGTTACTCGACTGATGAGTTTCCTGAAGGGCTCGACTCACAAGGATATTGCACGTCAAAGCCTCACGAGCGCTCGAGACAATTCAGCTTGTAAGCTTCTTCTGGTGATTGCGAATGTGCGTGGTGGCTCCAGAGATTCGCAGTCTGTTACGTTTGCTCAACTCTCCTCAACACAGTCAACACAGTCCATCTTGTTTTTTCCATGTACTGCTTTGAATGTTTGTGGCGAGAGTCCTTCGAGTGAAATTTACAGCTCACTTGACCACCTTTCTCCCGTTTCCTTCTTGGTATAGACCGTTCTTTTCTGAAAATGACTGGAAGCTTTTCGGATGTATTTATTTGTATGTTCTCTTGCTACTTGCGAGCAGACTTTGCGGTCCATTTTTCGCCCGCGGTCTCGAGCCTTCTTCCATTTTCGGAGATCCGAGGACTAAGTAGTCCTCGTATAAAATCTCAGATCTTAGAGTTCCTTCGGCTGTTTACAAGTCCCTGAGAACGACACCTGATCGAACTCATGTCTGCGTGGGCATGAACAGAATTGAGGTTGAGGCAAAATGCATCATTTCTTCGATCGAGCCACCACCTTGTCTTCGAGGAGCGGGATGCTAGCTAGTACAATTGTGTCGTAGCGATGATCGGCGTCACTTTGAGCGCAAAGTTCATCAGGGTGTTTGCACACCCACTGTGAAGGTACAGCCTCTTTGATTGTGTCGATCGCATTGTTCTTGAAAAGGTCGAGTTCGTGTCATTGGCCCAATCAGCGTTCCACTTCGCCTGCTCTGGAGATCATGGCTGTGCGCCAGGGTCGAGTCCGTCGGTCTTTGCTGGTTGCTTGAAGGTACCAGTTCTTGTTCAGTATCAATACCCGTTTTGTATCCATTGCTGCTCGCTGCTGCTTGCGGCTCTGATTGGATTTTCATAAGGCTCTTCGAGTTACAGATCTGACTGGACCAGATCATGGGTTGTGTTCCAGCGCCTTGCTGGGTGCTTACGCAAGGTGCCCGTTGGTGACCTCCAACTTTTGGCAATGAAGAGGAAAGTTCTGAGCATGCTCAGTGATGTTGCTGCTCAACAATTCCAAGCCACAGAAGGTATTCTAGGCCTCCAGACTAAATGTTTCTTTCAGATCGAATAATCTTCTAGCATTAGTTTATCGTCTTGGCGCATGTGATAAATTCATTGCACGAAAATGGTGTGCTTCTTTTGTGACCTCTTTGCTATGATGGGGTGCTTGATGGTGATATGTCACCTTACGATGCTTGCTGCGGAAATCGTAAAGCGGCGTATGGTTATCTCCTTGACTGATCTGGCCACTGCTTCAACGGGTTTCGACTTTTCGTTTTAAATGTGGCCAATCTATCTTGCCAGTGCTCTTTTAGCTGAGTCCTGATCTTGGTGGACAGCTGATGCAGCCCCCTCGCCGCGCATGTACTCACATAGCTTTTGCGGGTTGCAGGCGGTGCGCTCTCTGTTGAGTACCGTCCAGTTTATCGCTCATACAACTGCCATGCAGTCGTAGGGTAGGGTATCGCACATTCTTCCAGCCTGATGTAAGAGCTGCATGAATTTTTTCAAAGCAACCCAGTAGAATCTTCAGTTGACACGCGTGTTTTGCACAAGATTGAAGCAGTTGAGTTTTGTCTGTCCTCATACTGACTTTTTCTACAAGATTATTCCCTGGTTGAAGACTTGCGTCAAGGCCGACAACTACGGGGCCATGTTGGAAGCGCGGATATCCGACGGGCGAGCCATCGCAATCTGTTAAGCTCTCGCTTCTGACCAATCTTACTGCAGGCAGACTGCAGTGGTTTTGCCTCTGCTAGTAATGGCTATGGTGCATGTGAGGAAAGACTTGATGTTGCAAGCGAAAGCCCTGCAGAAGCTAATCAAAGCAGAAGTCATATCCGTTAGTCTTCTATCGGACTTTCTGGCACTGAAGAAGGCGGCGATGAGACGCTGTCCTCAACTAGCCGCTTACAAGTCATACGCTCGAGCCAAGAAAATTACTGTACCTGTTGAAAAGACAGTGCTGCTTGCTTTCTATCCTGGTGCACAGTTTCACCGCTTGTAATATTCTAGGAAAGATCATTTTGCGACTTCATCGAGCGTCGCTCCTTTTCACCTTACGGGTGTCGCGAAACGTCTCAGCGTTTCGAAAGGGCTCACCATTCTTCAAGGGGTCAAAAGTTCTCGGTTGTACCAGCCTGATGGTCCCACTGTAAATTTGAGCAACTTTGTGAAAGTCTTGGAGGAAGCCACTTCACTTGTTCGACTGATTCCAGCAAGCTGGAGGCTATGTATGATGGAAAAGGCGGAACGAGCTTTCCCGCTCAGGAGAAGCTTCCTAAGTCGAAGCCACCATTGATAAAGTAGCGCGACTTTTTCTGACCAGATCACTCCGTTCCTTCAGGTCAGTTTATAGCATGTTTCCGGAGGAATGTTCGGCTTCTAGAATAACCTGTGAGGACTGAATTACAATATCTTCTCCTTTCGCCCTTTGGCCGTGATCTCGAAAGTTGTGATACTGAGGGTACCTCTTAGCCTCTGAAATGTGAGCTGAAGCCATCATCGCTCTCATGAGCGGTGGCTAGTAGCTCGTAGCTGTAATCATCGGCATCATCTCGAGCGCAGCGCTCAGCAGGCCCTCGGGGCCCACTGAAAAAGATACAGCGTCGTCTTCCGCGCAGCCGTCGTTCATGAGAAAGTCAGCCCTTGTCACTGGCCCGCTTTTATTTGGATTGCCACTTCACATGCTCTCGAGATCACGGCCCGCCTTCCTGCTTGTCTCAAAACGAGTGGTATCAGAGTCGGCCTTTTTTTGCCGTCGCTGTATGCTGATCCGAGCTGTTTCTGTTCGACCTTGAGTGTCCAGTTGACCAGCATACCGAGAAGGTTACATTGATCTCCTAAGTGCGAAGTAGTAGTCTTTTCAATTGGCTGCTCGGATCGTTTACATGTTTCTTGCTCATTGCTTGGAGATCGGAATATCGCTCTAGACCACTTGGATTCTGTCCCCTTTGCTGCTGGCCGGATTGCGACTTTGACCAACAATATTCGGAATATATCCCGCTCTTTCAGGGTGGACGAGTTCAATCCTCCTGTTCAAGTGTCTCGCACGACTTATCTCTCCATTACCTTCAATTTCTGGCTATGAAGAGAAACGCCCAGGGATCCCTCAGGGTCGTCGTTGAGTGTCAGGATCCAAGCCACCGAAAACAGTCATAGTCGGCCAGCTAGAGTCCGTCTTTGAAAATGATTCTGTAACGTGTATTGCTCCTCGAGGCATGTGACAGCACCTCACAGAGGGACGTCTAACTTCTTTTTGATCCGACTTCGATGGGTGCTGATTGGGGGGGCTGTGGCTGATGTTGATCGCTGCGGGAACCCATAGCCGCAATCTACTTTTCTCTCAACGTTCAAATTCTTACTGCTCTAGGCTGGCATGGCCAGCTTGTCGAATTTGTTGAGGGGGAGCCTTTTTGGGTAAATTGGCTCACTCAACGCTGCCCGCGCGTCTTCGCGTCACTTTCAGCGTTTGCAAACGGTGCCCTGCGTACCACCCAGAGGTTTTCCGTGGCTCGTTTCTGCTGCAGTAGTTGCGGCTTTCTGTAATGGTGTCGGTTGCTTTTCCAGCTTGCTGTCTGAGCTGGGCGTCTTTGGAAAAGACCCATCAAGCTCACAGATGGGTACCGGTAACCGTGTAATGGGAGAATTGAGTCTTTATCAGCCCTGCCGAATTTGTGTACCAGCCCCGGTGTGAGCTTGTGATGTACGGCCGCAATTTGCGGGCCACGTGGGCGATCGTCAGGCAAGCAATACCAGGATATGCTGGCATCCCGGTTCTCACCAGAGTATCCGTACTGCAGGCAAAATGCAGTTGATTTGCATTTAGCCGATTGTGCGGTTTGGACGAAACTGGGAGTGCGTTCTCGTTAAACCTGAGGTGGGTTGGATGAACTTTTGCAAGACTTGCTTGGCAATGACGAAGGTGTGCGATGAGACGATATGCTCAGAGGGGCACTTGACTTCCTACCCGCGAAGCCAAAGAGATCATCGCACCTGTGGAAACGTACTTGCTGCCCATCGCTTCGCGAATGCGTCCAGAATGATAACACATCCCAGCGTACCAGCGACTAGGGACCCCTTTCGAGACCAAGCAATCGAACTTCGGCTAAGGGCACTGCATGCGCTTTCGGATGTTCCGTTCGACTGGCTTTATTCCTCTAAACGCCTGCTCTTTTGTGCCGTCCTCTAGTTTTGATTATCTTGTTACGACGAAAGGACAAAATCAAGCGACTGTATCAAGCTTCGCTCCTTTTTGTCCGTAGAGTGCTGGCGAAGCATTCCTAATGGCGCTCGGCTTCCTTCGCGGGGTCAAGCGTTTCTGTTCCACGAGTCTCATAGTCCCATGCATCGAAATCTACGAGCAGGATTTGGAGGAAGTCACTTCACTTTGTAACTTGTCCGATCAGAAAGGCTATGATAAAGACACTCAATGAGCTCAGCCGCTCGATTAACACTTAAAGGAAAACTCAACAGCTTGAAGGAGGCTAGAGCTCCTTGTTCGTACTGCTGGCAAAGATTATACAACCCTCTGATCGTATTTCTGCTCTCGTAGTGTGGCCGGCTTCTGGCCCCCTCCGTCTGACTAGTAATCGCCCAAGGAAAGGTCACACTTAACAAACCCACATGGCAAGCAATCCCAAAACTGGGGGCAGCCCGGCTGCCCGGAACCCAGCCTGAATAATCCCTTCGCTTTCCTTCTGGCAGGCGTAGAAGCTGCCCAGGTCTCTTGGATTTTTCAAAACCAGATGCCGCTTGATGTTGCCCGGCAGCGAAGGGGCCAAAGCCGTATGTCAACTTCGTAGTTTTACTTGGGCAGACGGGCCAAATCCTCTTTCGAGGGCCTGGTCGAGCCTGATTTTCCGTTGTCCTAGAAGGGTAGGTGATTGTCTCACCTGTGCGTTGTGAAAATTGGCAGCTTGCTTTGCATCGGGGGATAGCTTTAACACGGGTTTGAGACGTCCAATCGCTATCGAACGCTTTAGACGATGGTTTTGTGCGTGCGTCGCAGTGGTGAGTTGCGATCCAGCCCCAAGGCCAACAGTCGGCCCCTGAGCACACGCTTCTCTTAAGGTTGAATTGTCAGCCACCGAACGATCTCTTTCCTGGTCCCAGTATTGTCAATCCTCATATTTACAGCACGAAATTACCTCTGCCTTCGGGTCGTTTTTTTTATGCACAGATTGCTCTGTGGGTTGCCTGATGAAGCTACCCGCCGAGTGTCTGCATCCAATCATCGCCTCTCTGCATTATTGTTGACGGGTGTTCACGGACTCCCCCGATATTTCCTCTGGAGATCCGATTGCTCTCTCTTGTTTCTGGTGATACAGTACTTTCTCGTGACCAGTAAAATCTAGAAAGTCCGTCTCTTCAAGGAAGGTTGATACTTATGGAGTCGTTTGCGAGAAGACCGGCCTTGCTTGATCATTCCTCTGTATGCTTCTCTGGACTTGAACTGCCCTACTTTTTGACCGCCCAGCATCCCTTGCTCAGTAGGAGCAGTTTTGCTGGGTTCGTAATATGCTTGCCTTCTCAGAAGCATTTCGTTCCTGTCTAAGATTCAGAACCCTCGATCTGCCCCGGTCGACGTTCAATTCGGTTTTCCAATGCCTTTTGAACCGTTCGAATATTATTCACACGGTTGAATGATGATCTAACTTTTGGGACCACTCCAATTCCTTGAGTCGTAGGAAAGCTTTTGACTCCATATGTCCCCGCTAATGCGCCGACAACCGCCCAGCTGCGGCCATGCCCACATTCTTGATTGAGGGTGCGCCTCGTATTTCTCGATCTAGTGAAGAGCAACAGTAAGCATTTTGGGGTACTAAAAACCCTAACCTAAAAGATCACCCGCTCCGCACCCGTACCCACCCTAACCCCCTAACTAACCCTACCCGTCTCCGTTACTGTTCACTGGCTGTTACTGTACACTACATCGATCGGGATGTGCACTTCAGCCAGCGGAGGCAAGTGATTTGAGGCCACGTTCTCGTCTTCGACTAACTGGTTGCTGGTAAGATTTGTAGCCGTGATTGGCGTCGTGTCGAGGGCGTACCACAGCGTCAGGAAAGCGCTCCGTGAAGCTCTGACAGCCTAGAATATCCGTACGTGTGCCAGTTTGCCAAAGGAGTTTCGCGATGCCTATTTATGCAATCATGGATATACTTGGTACGTGGCTTGGGATGAATGGCGCCTGTCACGCAGATGTTTCTCCGTTTGCAACCGCTGTAGTGTGCTCTTTGTCTTTTCCCTGCAATTTCGTTTTGTAGTTGGACGCCTACGTCCCAAAAGAGGACTTCTTTTTCAGGGAAATGTAAGACGTCCATTTAAAGAGCGGCTCGGATGCACTATTCGTGTTCTCAATGATTGCTTTGAGGTGTAAGCTAATTTGGCAGCTCTTACCTGCCTTGCAATATTGTATCCCTGGCTGATCGCGCTCTGACCATATCCAGGAATCTGGATTGTAGATCGGGTGGACTGCAGTAAACGAAATGGTTGCGCGTTTTTCTTAAGAGTGCTTGCGCGGGTTGCCCGCTACGTACGTACTTCCGACGTGGGGCTACGAAGAATTAGCTCCTGAGAATTCGCTGGCCCCGAACTCTAAGCCGCAGGAAAATCTTTATATTGCATCTACCATGTAGCCTCTCCTCCTGTGACGTGATCAACGTCATCATTTTGCGTCACAATGACACTCTGTGGCTCGTGCAGTGAGAAGTGGAATTTGTCGCATTGAATCTTCTACGAGCTGCCGACTGTGGTCTAAGCCCGGCGCCGCATTCAAATTAGCCCCAGACTTGTAGGTCAAACTAATGCCGGTAGTTGACAAGCGGTTGCAGACAAAAAGACTTCCAGGTTCTGTCTATCGTCACTGCGGAGGACTGATCCGATCTCGATGGACTACGATACCCTATGCAGTAATATTTCTTATGCAGTACGATTCCTTCTCCGTAAAGTCAAATGGTGCTGTGTAATAGAGAGCTGGAAGTGCAATCCGGGCAGCAGTGTGTCAATCTGGCAAGACTTTCAATATCAGAATGTTCCTCTTCAAATCACTTGGCTCTGAAGAAGGCTTAAATCCTCGGGGGCGCTGTCTGAGTCTCGAACCACGAAGCCGAGTTCATCATAGGGTTTCGGCGACGCGTTTTGGTATTGCGCCGGCTCGTGACCAGGATTAAGCATTCTATCGTGTTCGAGTCGTTGGACTCATGACTTTGTGAGCTATCGTTGAGTCTTGAAGGAGACCCCTTTTAGTCGGATTCTTTCGATCAACAAGGCCATGATAATGATTCTAGCCGAGCTTCTTCGCTCATTGTGGAACGCAGTGCCGTTGAAGCCAACGTTGGCGCTTAGCGCGGACTTTCTCGGCCCATTACTCTGTTTCATTTGGACGAAGCGTTTCCTTGTGAAACATGTCCGGCGTGTGTGAGTGAATTGTAACATGACCGGGTCATGCGGGTCCAAGGTGATTCCTTGGACTCTCACGCGTCAGAGATCCTACTTCGTCGGCCAATTCGCGATTCATAATTACGTGACGCTTTGGCTTTTGTTCACAGGAACGTCTATGGGCCATCACTAGAGGAACGCCGTTGATGGGCTTTCAATGATTGCTGAGTTTGTCCACTGTGCTCAACTTGAGAAGCGCCTTCGATGCAAACACTCTCTGGAAACGGGGCTTGTACCTTTGCGTTTTTACTATGACTCGCTGAGAGGCTTACCGGCATGGTGAAGTTTTCTGCTCGTGCTGTTAGGTGTTTGTATCAAACTCATCCCATTGGAGGTTTTGTCTGCGCGTGGCAGGCCCCTGGACTTAATCGGTCCCCCGATTAATGAGTAGAACGCCACAGGCAAAACTTTTGGATCCTGGAGGCAGGCATTTTCGTTCTTTGAGTCTTATGTCGATCCCGTTTGTAAGGCCATCTAGCGAAACATTCAGTATAAGCACCACTTCATTTTGTTAAGCCGAGTGATTTTCTGATTCGATGGTTTTGCAAATGCACCGAAAGTTGCCCTGTGGTCATGATTCGAGATGTGATTGAGATGGAAATATCTGAAAGGCGCAAGTATTGAAGCCACCATCTCGTGTTCAATAAGCTTTCCGGACTGCTTATTTTGTCGTCAGTGTCGTAATTTTGATCGCCTTTGTACTTGAGCGCAATGCTCAGAGGCTACCTAAACCCTTCAGAGAAGCTACAGCATTGTCACTGGCGTCCCCGTCTATTGAAGAGTTTCCGTGTCAGACTGGCACACTTTGTTTCTCACTTTGCTTACCTTGAGGTCGTGGCCTGGTTTCACTGGCATGGACAGAGAACTTGGTCACGTTTGCAGTGGCTGTATGGCGCTCAGGAGCTCTTGAAGTTCAATCTCGTTTCCAATCTCGTTGTGGGAGCCGAAGAGAGGCTGTCTTTGAAGGACCAACCAGAAAGAAACTCTCTTTGGAGGGCAGCTCGGATCCCTCTAGATTTGTCGGTCACTTCTGGACACTTCGGGGTGTGAGGGCTTGTTTCGCACCAGATTTGCGCTGCTCGCTGCTGATTGCGGCTCGATCTGATGATCAAGATAATCTGATCTGAATGTATACCGCTCTTAAAAGAAAGTGGACAAGTGCAAATTTAGAGATTTGGCGTTCCCGTCAAAGTGCTGATCCCGCGAATCTTTTATTGATTGGTTCTCCATTGTGGCCATGAAGAGAAGATCCTGAGAAGATGCTCAAGTCTGGCGGACGTCCTAACTCCAAGTCGCGGAGGTTGACATCGTAGCAGTCCGGACGTGTGGTTTCATCTTATCGATTCCGTAGCGTGAGGTAATGGTCCTTTTTGTCTTGTCTCTTCTGCAGCGTGTACTGCGCGCTGGGCGCATGATAAATTCCGCGAGACGGAGATGACGCCACTTTTCAATCCTCTCAGAGTGGTGGTGTGCTTGATGGTAGTGCTAACTTATGGTGCTGACCGCGAAATTTATTCAGCTCTAACAGGCTGTTTCAATCACACTTCATGACATGCTCTATACTGAGTCTCAATTGATTCGAAATGGCGTGGCAAGGCGCCTTGAACTCGGTAACGCTGGATTCTCGCGGCCTGCGCGCACCTTCAAAGGGCTTCCTGTTGCTGCCTTCTGCACCACCCAATCTGTCGCTTACGTTCAGTGCGTCATTCGATATAGAGTTACGTATATTGTATGCTCTGCTTGTCTGACGCTGAAGAGCTAGAGAACGAGTTCCAGAATCGGCACTCATTTCCGTGCATTCAGACTGATAAACGTTCGCTCCAATCGACTCTCTGTGGTCCTTGCAATATCGTGACTGATCTTTACAAGCCTCCTGACATTTTCTGTAAGTCGACTTTCCATTCCGAACTCGCGTCGTCTTGGACCCCGACATATATGGTGGCGGAGTAAAATGCAAGCAAGCGTACATGTATCGACCTCATCACGGTCCTCCTGAAAACTCGTTACTGTAATCAAAATCTGCATCCTTTTGTATTGTGATGCCTTCTCTTCGTGCCGGTGGTGCGGTTTGAAAGACACCTGGTAGTACAACCCGGCCAAAGACGTATAGCCTTAAAGAGTTTCCTCAAAGAATTCCAAAGTGGAGTGGCCTTCTAGGGGTCCTTGGCAACGACGAGGGGCTGCATTGAGACACTGTTCTCAAGAAGCCAACAGGAATCCGAAGCCAGAAATGTCAACGTTTACGTACCTCTTAATTTTCACTCGCTGCTTTTCTGCCCGGAAGGGCTCGTCCGAAACCGGACTAAAGTCACAGGCTTCAACAACCGGGGAGCCATGGATGCGCCTGAGGGTACTACTAACGCAGTCGTAAAACATTTCTAAAACGTGCATTCCATTGGTCTCCCTTCCTGTGCATGCGCATGTAAAAAATCTCGCCTCTCACCGTCTCGTTGTGTCAAGACGACGATCTCATGTAGTATTTCTCATTGTGCAGCAATGAATCGTGGCGAAGCGTTTCTGTATCGCGCTCGTTTGTGGGTCGAGGTTTTGGTTTGAAATCGTCTCATATGGACCAATTTCTTCATTCATGGGCACACCATCGAAGTTCCCCAATTGTCAAAGGGCGCCACTTTTGAGTCTGGACAATTCATAACCCACGTTTGAAGGCTATAATGAAGGTATGGCCGGCCTGGGCTCTTCTGCTCAGAGGACTCAGGTGAATCTGACGCCAGCCTTACTTCGAATTCCTGGCGCCAAATCTTGTGCAACCTAGTCCAAAGTCCTCGAAGTACGCAGGTGAGTCTCTTTTTGCTCTGGGCACGCTCAGCCAACTCTAGCAGGTATACGTAGGCCCATGAGCGTCGGATGCGCGACTTCATAGTCCCCAGCACAATTGCCAGTGAGCACGGTGATTGCCGATTGCGGCCCCAACTTCTTTGCACCAGCTCAGTAAAGCTGCTTTCACCAGCAAAGACTGGCACAATTGATGGGGCACGTCACGAAATGCGACGTTTCGGCGCTCCTCCGAACTAGGTAACGACGCGGTCCTGATAACGGAGTAGCAAGCACAGAGCACCGTTTGGTACAGGAGAATCCGTGAGGGCACTTTGTTTCAGCCAGCTTTGCCAGTGCCAGAGTGTGCACCGACATGGCCGTAGGAATCCGTTTGCATCGGCCTCGTTTGCCGTGCCGGGCGAAACGAGACTGGTTTTGGCCGAGAAAGACGTCCGGATATTATCCTATTAAACACAACCTGCATGCGCCGCTGAAGCGCTGACATGAGTTTTGAAGGACAAGTTCTGTTTCAAACACACAAATGAACATAGTCAGCGTCACCGCTTTTGGTGCACGTCTCGAGTGCTGCTAAGATGTGCGTGCGGTAACATACATGAAAAAGAATCTTTGCCGAAGTCGGATCACAGACGTCTCGTCCGAGTCTTCAAGGCGGTTTCCTTGATGCGATGCGCTCGGGCCGCTTCGTAGCCAGCATTTTCGGTCCAGTAGCAGCGTTGCTTAATTAACTTCCGAGATGGAACTTGCCCTTGATTCTCGTGACTGCTGGCTCAAGCTACGTTGCGATCCAAAATATTTCCAAAGTAATTGACTTTGGACCAAGAAGAGCAGAGAGGCTCTCCTTCTTTGCTCTCTCCTGGTTGATCCAAACCGCTTCACTGGATCACTGCACGTACCGCTCTTCGTGATGGTTCAGCGACAATTAGATCCAGAACCAATTTTGATGTATGGTGCTGTTGAGAGGGCTATGAAGAGTCCTCGCTGGGAGCTTTGTCTCATCAGCAGGGCACCCGGCTAGAGCCAAGCGTCCGAAAACTGGGCAGTCTTTATTTGATGCGGAGTTCTCTTCCAGGTGATATTTTGGTCTTGCTTACTCATTCTGACTTAGTGATTGCATGACCAAGGAACGACGCATTCGTCAATAACGCCGGTCCAAGTCTCGACTCCTCGGATTTTGAGCGCCACCTGCAAATGTAGACTGGGTTGGAAGGACCTGTCAGGTTGCTAGGGTCGCTCAAGAAAGTGTTCCGGCGGCTTGCTCGAATGTGTTTGTTCCGTTATTATCGCTAAGACTCGAACTGGTTTGCTTGCAGCTTTAGATGTTGTGCTTACTTCCATTATTTCCTTCGTATCGGCAGAGGTTCAGAACGTTCGCTGGAACCCCGTGGCTTGTGCGTGATTCTTCAAAACCATCGGCGGTGCCCATAAAGAACTCACGTGCACGCTGCTTGACCGGCAGGGAGGATTGGTCATGTCTCCCCACCTGTCTCCCCCACTTCTCCCCGGGGGGAGGAGAACCGTCACTCTCCACCCCCTCTCCCCCGGTGGAGGAGAATTCTCCCCCCATGATTCTCCCCCACTCCAGAAATGCTTCGCTTCTTCAAAAGTGCTTGGAGATTGTAAATACACGGACCGGGGTATGCTTGCTAAGTCCGACATGAACGGTTCTGAGTGCTCAAACGGAAAAAAAAAAATGGTTTCTTGCAAAAACCTGACGTTTGTCACCTGCCGGGTTCGAACCGGTGTCCTTGTGCCATTAGGTCTGCCTCCTTAACCACCTGTGGTATATCTCATATGTGTGCACTTTTGAGGGGCAGCTTAAAACATATATAAAGTTGTTACAGGTGCCATTTTCAAGAGCGCCATTTGCTGGTTTGGAGAGCGCTTTACGCCTCCGTAAGCCCGTTCTTCACCTTCAGAGGTTCTTCAGAAAGTATATTGAAGCACCTTTGGTGTTTTCCATCTGTTTTTATCCGTTCGACATGAAGGAATCAGCCTTACTGAGGACTTCGCCGATGAAGAATTAGACAAATGTAACATGAACGAGCAATGTAACTTTTAAGTGAATTTGATGCTTTTAACAACGTTAGAGGACAGTACGAGTTCCTTAAACATCCTTCGAATATTTGTTATTGTTGAGATTCTTGTTAAATCAGCTCGAAAGTTGCCTTCGTTTGGAGGATAGGGGGAGAGCAGGGGGAGAATTCTCTCCCCCTCTCCAAAAGTGAGGGGGAGAATTCTCCCCCCGTCCTCGACTGGGGGAGACAATCTCACCCACAGTGGTCAGGTGGGGGAGACCGTTCTCCGCCCCTCATGTGGGGAAGACTTCTCCCCCTCCGGAGGAGAATGTAGTCTCCCCCCCCGGGGGGGAGAGAGGGGGGGGAGAAAGGGGGGGAGAAAACCAATCCCCCCTGTGACCTACCAGTGGCACTCATGGCCATGACTTTATCATCCCTGAGTTCTACTCTCATGAACTTCATGACCAAACCGAAGCCTTGAGGACGTGTCCCAGAAAGTCGGAGCGCAAGTGCGGCGCCAAAACGTCACAAGTCAGGAAGCGCCGCGCCACCGCAAGCAACCCACCAACGCGGCGGATTCATTTGCTGGCGCCATGCTGATCCAGATGAATTCGACGGAACCGGCGAGCTGATTACTTGCAAAACTCAATTGTTGCCTTGTTGAGGTTAGTATTCTGACGGTGCGCAAAGCTGGGAGTAGCGGTCTGCCTTTGCAGTTCAAGTTGGGGCTCCATCCAAGAGACTCTCATTTATTTCTCGCTACTGCAATATGTGTATCCATCACGCCACTGACCGACCTCGCAATTATATCCCCCTTTGCGTTTGGCTTTTTGTGGGAGATTGATTGGATTGGTTTTCAATGGCAATGACAAAGCTTCGCTTGAGGTCTGCTCATGTGGTTAAGCTCAGGATGGAAGCCAAATAAAGAAAAATCTCTATGTGGGCAATTGTTAAGCTGCCGTAATTTGATAAGCAAGCACTGCAGATTCAGGTGGTCTTTTCTGATGGGCGAGCGTTGTACAACTTTGTTCGGTCACCGATACGGACGGGCTACTTCCATACCGATTTCCTCCGCAATCCTTGGGTATCGGTATTGCTTTGCTAGATGCAAATCGGCATTATTGTGTGCAATCAAAATGGTCATCGGCTCTGATATTGCGAAACGGTGTCAGTACGCTGCTTCGCCCGCGCCCTCTTTCAGAGCTGAGCGCCTCTGCAAACGAGTTAGCCCTTGCCCCGGCCCGCTTTTGTTTTTAATTTGCTATTACGCATCTTCATTTGCACGTGCACGGATTTCTTTTCAATCGAGTCCTCGAGGTCTGAGGTGATTCCAATGGGATAGCGAGAGGCTCGGGCCCCTTTATCTGGCACCACATTTGTTATTTTCGACGGAGTTTTAATATAGTTCCGTCAAAAGGCGGGAAGTGTGGTATATTGTCGGAATCCGTAAAGTTCGAATTCGCAGCTAAAGAATGGCAGACTGGCCGTGCAACATCGTGGGTGCTCCCGGACAGGTCGGCTTCAGCCACCATCTTGTGGTCGGTGTCCCGCCCGTTTCTTTCGCTGAGATGAAGGCACCGCGCTAGTCGCGGTCTTACTCGCCACCATCAGAGGCGTTCGCTTGCACTGCGGATGAGATCCCTATCTTTAAAATAGGGTGAAGTGAGTTAGATCTTTTTTCTGTGGCCATGTCAGGGTTTCCCGCAGAAGGGCGAGTAGATACACGTTCGACTCATAAGGATAATTTTTTCTGAGGCATGCTTTGAAGAGATTGGAAGTTAGACTTCAAAAAGGTGCTTAAGATGATAGAGTGCTGTATGTGGCTTCTGCTCTGTAGTCTTGATTTTTCAGTACAGCTCTTTGCTTCAAATTTGCCATCGGGTGCAAATGCTCCGAGCATCGTTCCTGATCTTAGACCGTCCGACCGACGACAAGGAAAGCATCGAAGGGCTCAAATTTGATAACCATGCCTAAATAGATTGGAACCCGACGGCACGGTTGATGCAAACAAACCTATCTTTGAAAAGAGCCGCTGGGAGGGAACGGCCAAGAGTGGCAAGCGCAAAACTGTGGCATTGGCTGCCGGCCCATCTTCTGGCCATGCAAGGGGTGCGAGAACGAGCCGCCTGTGTCTTTACAAGCTGCCTAAAAGCTGACGGTCATCAGCAAGACGTGTGCCCACTACCTGTCTTTGATGTGCGTTCTTCCGCCGAGCATAACGAATGCAAGACAGAGTATGTCCGTAGTGTAACGGTCATGAGAACCGTCTGTCAAAGGGCGCATTGCAAGCTGCAGTCCTGATTGGCGCAAAATTCATGGATGGGCCCGGCTTCCTTCTTGCCCACTGGAACCAGATCAAACTGGACTTGGTGGCTGTGATTTTAAAATCTTGTGATCGGCAACGACTCTCATATATTAACAGCCGCGACTTTGAAGCCACAATCGCACCGAATCGTCATCTACGCAAAACAATTCCAACTCTGATCCGTTTTTGAAAAGCAAGTAGCGAATTATTTTGCGTACTCGTGTCTCGTGCGATTCACGTGTGGCTTCGAAGGCAGGTCTTAATCAACTTTCTGCCCATGCTGAGTAAGTGCCCAAACAAGCTTTGTGCGCAGCCCATCCCAGGACCTCACCATATGATTCTTGATCCTGCGTATGGGAGGACGCCATCGTAAGATGACATCTCAAAATGAAAGATGCAACTTGCAGAGAATCGGATCGATTCGTCCGCTTTTTTGTGATGTCCAATCTTAGGAGCAAAAACTCGCAGTGACGTGGGCTGGCCGCAGCCGCGGCCACGGCCGCGAGCGGACCGCGCTGCTCCGGGACTGATGCGTTGCATTTCGCTGAATCAGTTCCGCCCAGGTGGCCCGCCTGGCCCGGCCCTTAGTGCCGCTGAGATGTAGGAAAAGAGACTTGGCCAGGAGCGCCGATGGTCGCCGCCGGGTCAGGCGGAGCAGAACGGAGAAGAGGCGACAAGAAAGATGCACGAGGCAACCGCCCGGCAACCGTGCAGAACCGTAACCATAAAAAAGTGACTGACTGATCTTCCTCGCCGTTTGTCATTAGCAGTGCGAGCCTTTATCCAAGTAGAACGTAAGAGGTTACCGTCCGGCCCTCTATATGCAGCGAAGGACGCAGTCTTTATTTCACATTGTTCTCGCGTTTGACGCGCAACTTTGGCTCTAAGGTTCTTGCCAAGACCCCCCGATGGCGAAACAGGCAACGAACTTGGGGCGCTTATTGGGCTGCTGAAGGTCTGTGTCGAACGCCCATTAACAGCTCGAACCGGAAGTGCAGGTTGATAGATCGATCTGATGATGTAAAATCTCCCTTGTTCCCTGCAGCTCCACCGTAGCTTCTTGCGATGATTTACGATCTTACTGAAGAACCTCTCTTCCTCTGTACAACTCCTCCGAAAAACTCCCAAAGCACTTTGTAAAAGATTACACCCATTTCTTTGTTTAGTTTGGTTGAAACCTGGCCCCGGCCTGGTTCGTGCGCGTTGGCAAGCAGAGGGCGCGTTCGGACCCAGATGGCCGATTATGATTAGTCCACCTATCGGACAGTGCGGAGCTTGCGGCTCACTGACGCGGCCATTGCGCGACTCGCTCGCACCCGCCCTGGAGTTTAGCTTCCCCATAGGCTGACGCTGTCGGCCTCGTTGCCGTCTGTGCGCGCGCACGTAACAGCCACGTGGGCAGTGGCTGGCCAACAGCAGCCGCAGGATTGTTCTGCCAGCGATATTTAACGGACGAATACGCCACTGCATACATGCACAAGGAGTCCCGGCGTGCAGCTGCCAGGCTCAACTTTTTCCTCCAACTCGCTGCAGCTACGGCAAGTCGTGTCGAAAACGACCGTCAAGTGAAAGAATGGCGTTCTCGAGAAAGTGAATGGTGAATCCCGTAGGTGTTACTAAGGGCCATCGGGTGCGGGAGCGCAGATAACCGAGCCGGCCCTTGCTTTCATTCGTACTCAGTCCTCCGCAAAATGTTGACAGTCATACAAGCGCGCGCCCAAGTCTTTAAGCTTCAAAACTTGCATGATTGATACCCCTTGTGAGGATGACTTGAAAGCCGGGTTTGCAGCGACCCAGCATTGCGTACTGAAGGGGGACTGAAAGCTTTCAGGTCTCATGCAAGGTGTGGCCGACAGGTTCGTGCGTTTCCACTGCCTCCAGTTCTGGTGCATCCTGACCGTACACACGTCCCTCTTGCTACCATCTTCTTCTCGTTCCGCTTGCCACGTGCTGTTTTTTCTGAGATCCCTGCGCTTGCACACAGACGGACACCGGACCAACTCCTGGGCTATGGCGAATGGCAGCTCTGGCGATACAAGCCATTTTTTGTTGGGGTTTGGAGACAATCGGACGCCCTCAGCGTCCGCATTTTATTTACATAGCCAGGGTAATCCAGAGTTAAGGCGGCCGCACGTGGCCGGCAACCAAACCACGCCCCGTTCGGCATTGCATGGGAATACCCACTTGTTTTGGCTATGTGCCCTTCACGCGACTATGAGCCAAGTTTGATTGAAGGGAAATCGCTAGTCTCGGCCAGTAAAAGAGCCAAAGCTTTGTCTGACGTTGTTTAAGCCTAAAAGCTGATGACTCTGTATTTATTCCCAGGGTTGATGACTCTTTGGAAGAAGCCGTCACCACTTTCTTCATCTTTCAAATCGTTTCAGCACCAGATTCCTACGAATGACAATTCCGAAGCTGTGCAGTGGAGCTCAATCCTCTTGCATTCCTTCATAGTCTGCAGTGCTTTTTCCCTAATACAATCAGGTAAAAGGAGGCGTGGAGTCCTATCAAAGGCTTGCAGCTGGCAATGATCACGGCGAAGATGAGATCGGTCTCATGAAGCGCGCTGGCTCTACGGACCCGAAGCCAGTCAGAGTTCAACCAAAGCTTGCACGACCCTTGCTCGAGCATATTGCTGCAGCGGATTGTCTGCTCTGAAGCCATTCCGGACCCTCTGGGTACTCCGTATTTTTTTCAGAATCCTGTGATTGCAAAAGGGGCCTGGGACGTGCGTCCTTTCCACAGCGGCGCCGAGAAAAGGATCTCGGATTCTTATCAGGTCATGCTACGTCTGCGGCGCCCGAATCTACAATATCCATCGCGGGGCGCCCGGTCTCGTTGTCGCTCTGTTGGCCGCTTTTGTCATTTCATCGTCGCCCCTTTTGGTATATTCTGCTCTACGTTTCTTTAGCTCACCTGACTTCTTGGCAAGCCGCGAAACAACGCTGGCCACCTGAACCGTACGTCACCTCAGGGATATGCTGGCTGCATGCTGCTGACGCTAGGCGAGAGTGAATTGGTCCAAGATGTGTACATACTTTGATTAATTTGCATGGTTGATTTCCCCAAAACATTCTCTGGGATCTACGCTGGCTTTGGTAGATTTTGGAAAGATTGCTCATGTTCGTACTCCAATCAACTGAACTAATCAACTACAAATCCGAATCTCAAGTCGCAATGGTAGAGCTCAGAAACACCGTGCGCGCATATTGAACTTTTCAAGGAGTTCGTTGCTCGTTATGTCTTAGCCATCCAACTAGTTGGTTGAAGCTACTTGTAAAAGCTAAACGGTTCTTAATGATCTCGCAAGGTGTTCAATTTGATCTGCTCTGCAAAGCTAGAGGCTATTGTCACTCCTCATGGCGGGCGCCTGGATTGCCGTTCCTCCGGGCGGCTATTCGTTTTGCCACCCAGACTACACGTTACTCTCGTTCGCGCTTAGTTCCTGTTAATCCAACGTATTGGGCTCAGCGCCCGCCCATGCGACCGTGCAAAGCCGCCGCGAATAAGCGCGCAGCCGCCTTCGTGCCCGCCTCTGACATTCTTCAAAAGATTATTTATGACTACAAACGACAAACAATGAGAAAGATGCGTTAGATTGAAGCTGCGCCCTAGTACTTACGCGGCCGCACTCGCCGACATGAGGCGCGGCGCACCTAGGCGCTAGCTCGCCGGTGCGCGCACCGACCTCAAACGCGGCCGCGCGGGGTGTCTTAACGCGGCGCGGCTGTTGTAAGTAACGGGGAAGGGACTCAATTTCCGGCTTTGGCGGCCGCGGCCAACCTGACCTCGCTTTGGAACAGGTGCTCCTACTGTGCAAAGCTCGGGCTTTAGCTGCCAGCCCTTTCTTCTTGCTACTTGGGAGGGTGCACAGACGAGCGTTTGTCGGTGAAATTTGTTTTTAGCCGTGCCAGTGACCAGCCGTGGTGACTGATGAGCGGTCGCAAGCCCCAGCGCTGCGGTTGGCAAGACTGTCGACGTATGAATTGTCCCATGAGCCGGCCTGGCGTGGTGCTGATTGCAATCTGCAACTTGTTATCGAGTTCAGACCATAAATGGGCGGGCGTGTTTCCTGCTTCTCATGAAACCAAACAAAATCTGCTGGCGGTGATTCATGAATGCTGAGATCCGGACCAACTCTCACGCCAAGTCCTTGGCATGGCGACAATGAAGCCAGATATGTAAACGCTTATTTTGGCATCCTGGCGTCTATCTTCTCTAACTTCGATGCAAAGTGGACAAAGACTTCAACGATTTGGGTCAGATATACTTTCACTTTTTGCCGACCCTTCATCGAGGCTCGTTTACTCGTCCTTGATCATGACGAGGACTTCTTGTTGACATTTTTCCGTTTTCTAGTTTGCGCAGCTGACATCAGGAATCGAAACATGATTTTTTCTCCTAATGGGTGAAGTCGATCGTGTGATGACATCAAGGACAAGCTGGATGCAGAAGCAGCATAACAAGCATCCGACGTGTTGACAAGCTGACCCATCCAAGGTCTGGTCCGGTTTTCGAGAGGCAGAAGAGGCCAGACAATCGTAAGATCAAAATCTAACCAGGCTTGAGGAAGACGCACTCTTTTCTTAGTTGGTAGAGTGCCCGTGGTTTGAGTGGACCTTACAAGTGGGCGGTCGCAAGGTTCCGAGAGTGAGCAAGAGGCTCGAGCCCGCTCAGACCTTTAAGTGACATTTTGGCATGGAGACCTTTCTTTGCGGCGTTTGTGGCTTGGTCCTCAAAGCTACAAAACAAAAAACTGCCATGCTCGAAGCGGTTGGGAATGAAGCCTTACGTAAGCCGTAGCGACGAGTGAAGCCTTCACGACCTTCCGTTAAGGACGTAGTGCAGATTTTCATACTGATTCTACATGTCGTCGTTCATCCATGGACAGAACATGTTCCATTACGATTACATGCTGATGCAGAGTCGCTTTGTCTTCCGGCATATTTGTCTGTTTCTTGTTGCCCTACACTGAACCGCTTATCTTCCCCGGGCCTTGCTTTTTTTCTCTTCCCCGGGCAGTGCTTGTAATGTCGTCATAATTTAATGGCACAAACATCTCGGCTACTTTCAGTTGTAAGTTACGCCTTTCCAAAATAGCTCACCCAATAGAGGAACCCCACAGACAGCTTTGGCCCGGGCGCTTCTGCACTTGAGCGCAGGGTCTGTTTGGCTGGCCATGGTTGGTTGATTGCGCTCAGTACTGTTTCCTTCCATCCAGGAAGTGACTCTAGATCCAGGCGGACAGGAAAATGTATCCGGGATGCGCAATTGAGCCTGCAGCCACTGCCTTAAGAATAAAATTTCCTCTACGAAGAGCCCGTCTTAGAAGTCTGGCCGGTTCACTTCGAGACATTAGAACTCCTCGCAACCCAGCCTCGAACGAAGTGCTCTGCCGAACTTTGGCGTTCTCTTATTTTTGATCTTTAGAACGACCGAATAAACGACCGAATAACCTAAGCTTTTGGCCACAGAATGTTTTTGGAAAGGGGATCATTCTTACCAAGATCAGATGAAATCATCGAGGCTCGAGGCTCGAGACTTGTACGAGGTTATCATCGGGCAGCCAGTCCCGTTCGTTTTCGATCAGCCGCTTCCACGTCGTGGGCGATTCTGCACGACAAATTTCTCAACCTCTTAAACTCTGTCACTTCAGCCAGTTGAGCGGAGCCGTGAAGAAAGAGCCACCAGTGAGGATCAACCCTCATAACCTGGTGTGCTGGGATGCTGAAGCTATGCGAATAAAGGCTCGTCCGAGCTGCGGGGAAATGCACTTCCAAGTGGAGATCTTCCAGACTTCCTCTTTGTACCGTCGTTTCCGGTGAACTTGCAACGAACGAGCCTTGTCTGATGCTCCGCCAACAGAAAAATGTTTTGGTACTCTCAGCGACATATCTAGAGAGGCTTGGAAAGGCAATGTGTGACAAATTATCAGTTGCTCGTCCTTTCGATAGTCACCTCCGGACAATTGGCAATCCGACCCCTTACAGCAATGGACGCAGTCTTTTCTCACATCATGCTCACGTCTGACGCGCAACTTTGCTCTTGAGGTTCCTGCCGAGACCACCCTATGGCGAAACCTGCAACAAACTTGGGCTGCTGATGGTCCGTTTAAGTGCCATCAACAGCTCGAACTTCAATACACACCAATCGATTAATTCTTGACCATCGATCCCCCTTATCCCCTGGAGCTCTACAAAGAATTTCTGACTTTTCTTCTCGATAAACTTAGTTTCATATTCTCTCCGTTGTAGTAGATTCTCCATTTCTCCTGAACCACTCTGTCAACGTTTGTTTCCTTTGATGGTCTGGTTGAAACTTGGCCCCAGCGCATCTGTGCGCGCGTCGGCCAGCAAAGGCGCGCTCGGACCCAGACGGCCAGCGTCTAACTTTCGCTCAGCGCGGCGCTTGCGGCTCGACTGACGCGGCCGCTGCGCGACTCGCGCGCGCGCGCGGGCCTGGGCCCGCTGGCGCGGTCCGCCTGCTCGCCACCAGTGTCCTTGCCGGCTGCGCGCTGGGACCAGCCACGTGGGCAGGGGCTGGCCGGCAGCACCTGGGCTGCCAACGAGATCCAACCGATTGATACGCCACTGCATAGATGCACTGGGAGTTCCGGCGTGGAGGTGCCAGGCTGGGGCCAGGCTGATGTTCAATTTGGCTCACAACGGACAAAGAGTGTCGAAACCAATCGTTACGTGCAAGAACGACGTTCTCGGAATCGTGTGGTGGATCGCGTAAGTATTGTCCAAGATTGGGCTTGAGCGGCGAAGCCGATTCGGCCCTTCACGCAATCGTACTCCGTGCTCCTCGCCATATAATGGTCACACAAGCGCCCAGTCTTTTAGCTTTGAAACTGTATGACTTATAGCCCTTTTTAAGAAGTGAATTATTCTTGTCTTCAGCTGGGATATGCGAACCAGCCTCGCGAACCCGACAGCTCTCCGATTTCCGTTAGTGCCTGAGAAAGCCAAAACTACGTTTTGACTGGCTCTACCGCCATCCTCCTTTGTTCACTTGCCACGTGTTGCATTGGATACTCTGAAATTCCTGCGGTTGCTGAAACGTACTTATTCTTGGGCGATGGCGAACGGCAGCTCTGGCAATAAAAGCCATCTTGGAGAGGTTCCTCAGTCAATCGGACGCCCTCAGCGTCCGCAGATAACCGACATAGCCAGGGATATCCAGATTTCAGGGGGCCGCACGTGACCGGCAACCGCATCAGACCGGTTCTTGTGGGAAATGCCCTCGTATTTGGCTACGTGCCCACATCGCTACTAATAGTCGGGTCTTGTTCCGAGGGACATTTGCCGGCCTCGGCCATTTTAAGAGCCAAAGCGTTATCGGACGTAGGAGAAATGACACTAATCTACGCCTAGGGCTGATGACTCTTCAAAAAACGTTCTTCGTAAAAATCTGGATATTCAGAGGGCCCTCGGCCGTCACCGCTTTGTTCATCTTCTGATAGTTTCAGCACCACTTTTGGGTAAGTGAAAACTCCGAAGCTGTGCGGTGGAGCCCAATCCTCCAGCATTCTCCTATTAATCTGCCGTTTTTGTTCCCTGATATGACCATATGAAAGGGAGGCGCAGAGGCGCCGTCGAGTCCTGTATGATGACGGCAAAGATCATATCATGAGATGGTTCGAAACAAGTTGAGTTTCGGAATACCCGGCCAGCCTCATACGAATGGAGCGTGGCCGTCATGAGATTGAGGGTTTAGTTTGTCCAACCGTTGACTGTATGATTGCAACCGGACGTTTGCAGTGAACGATGGATCACACGCCGATCCCCAATTCTTGACGTCCAAAGACCCATGAAAGTGGCTGCCAGTGTTCACAGCTGCAGAATGTCCGTCCGAAGTAGACGCGCGCCGCCGCACGCCGCTCAAGAAAACGGCATATTTGTTGCGCATGAGTGACCGTGACCAGTCACTATTTGTTATACGCGGGTGTCGCGCGCTGGGGTTTAGCTCGGCGGCCGGCCGCGCGTTTTTTCGACCCGCGGCCGCGCGGGAGTTGCCGAGAGGCGCCACGGGCGCGCGGTTGAGATGGACTTTGCCGAAGCCTGAGGCAAAGAAGAAGCAATGCGTCCTTCGCTTTTCTAGGATTGTTCCCTTCACAATCTGGCGCTGCATGGGCTGCTTTCAGTGGGCTTTCAGCTGCCTGCTGTTCTTTACAAGCATCCGGGCCGACTAAAATCGCAACGAGCCTAATGTGTTTCGAAAAGTGTAAACGGGCACTCAAACCAACATAATTGTATCATACTCGAGGGTGTCAATCAGCATACTCTGGAGAAACGATGCTCTTTCTCCTTGGAAAACCCTGGTCCATCCAGGAGGCGCAGCAATCACTCATGCAAGTCGCGCTGATTGCTTCCCGGTCGTACCGGAGCCCGCATGCTCTCAGTTCCCTTAAGACTGCTGGTTTGATAGCAAGTCCTTTGAAGGGTGGTGGCTTCAAAATTGGAAACCTAGATGCAGCAAGTGGATCAAGAAGTGGTTTAAGCAGGATTCCAAAGCATTTTCTACACAATGGTGGTCGGAATCATTGGTTGTATCAGCAAGCTGAGGCATCTCACTTTCAGCAGAGTGTGGCGAAGCTTGGGGCGTCAAGGTTCTCTGCAGATAAGCTAAAGTCTTTTCTAGAGCAGTCAAAAAGCTATGCCCATGTTTGGCAGCACCGTGTTGCAGCGCCTCGCTTGTCTTCGTTGTTAGGAACTGCAAACACAAAGCTTGCACTCAAGGTCGCAGCATTAGGAAGATCAAGCTCATTGAAGCTCCAGACATTTCATACTGGAGCGAGTGTCGAGGCTTTGCACAGATTGAGGGCATTTGGAAACTCGATAGTCAGAGCAAACGGTTTTCAGGAGTCACTGCAAAGGATCAGGCAGCAATTACCTGTTCTAAGGTACGTGCAACACTTCAAATGTGCCCTCGTAAAGTTCTGCCTATATTTGTTTAGTTCAGCTGAAAGAAAAGCCACCTTTCTCTAAGAAAATCTGATAGAAGTTGTTGCCGCACAAGGCACAGACTACTTTCTCGCATCACAGGCACTTGTACCAAAGCAAGTCTTAGTCTGCGCGGGATCCAGAACCTTTGGCTTGTTTTGTAGCTCTAAAAGTCACGATGTGTGCATGCTTTTGTGTCAGTCTTACAAATAGAGAGCAGAATTTTGTAGATCCATTGGCGTTATTCTTGCCCCAGTCAATTCACTGTAGTAGTCTGACCAAAGCTCCGCTTTATCTTTAAGCGAGCCATCTCCTCTGTAAGTGCAACACAGCAAATGTCAGGGTTTGGTGCATGTCAAGTGTTGTGAGCAGCTTTTGATGCCTGTCCTGAATCCTGAATCGAGAGAAGACCCTGCAACAACTGTTCAAACCTGTTGCAGGAGAATGAACTTGCAAATCATCCTGCCCATCGTGCATAAGAAAAGGAGATTGGGCGTTATGTATGCCATTCGTGCCTGCAAAGCGACTCTAATGCTTGTTACCAAGTAATGTCTTTTAGAATCTCACCAGATGAAAAGTAAGAAGTATCCATGTTCTGCTTTGCGAATTTGAAGGTCCTGGGGGTCGAAAAGGCCGACCAAGCAAGTACCTTGTTCTAGCATGCCTTCACAGGAAATGTCCAGCTGAATTGGGCATCGCCGCTGGATTTTGGGATGGAGTCTATGTCATCCGAACGAAGCATTATTTTTTGGAACAGGGGAACAGGGTATCAACGGGGCTACTCATACCGCGGCGCCGTAGATCCAAACACCGTTCTCTATGGATTGATCGGAGTCAATGTTGCAGTCTGGTTGCTTTGGCAAGTACCAGACTTACAGCCATTCATGGAACGGCACTTTCTGGTGAGGACTTCTTTTGAAAGCAGACCCGAATCGAAAAGCTCTCCATGGCTTCAAAAGTAGACCAAGCCTTCCAACGAGTACTTCGATGCCGTGAGGACCAGGAATGTGAAAGAGTTCTGGTCAAGCGCCCTTTGTTCCTCTTTATCTTCCCTCCTGTGTCATAGTCTTTGCCGTGCTTCGCTGCAATCTCTACGACTTTATGAGGCGCTGTTTAGTCACTGTCTCCCTGCTTTTCCTTTGGTCTCCTTTTAGATTCGATCGACTTGCTTGTTTTGAATCAAAGCCTCGATGTGCGAAAATCGAGGCACAAGCCATGGAAGCCAACCCTTGCTTGGCGGCCTGTGCCCATGTTACAAGAGACAGGCATCGTCTGTATTGCTAGAACTGTACTCAAGCGCAGACTGAAGTTCCAGTCTTTGCTTTCCACAGGCGTCGGTTGACTCCATCGCAAGCCTGCGCCTGCACACAGCCATCACCGCCAACTTCAGCCACTCGGATGTCAAGCATCTGGCGCTCAACATGATCTCGCTCTACTTTTTCGGACAGTCCGTGAGTCTTGGTTGCACCCCTCTTCGTTGTTTGCGGATGGTTCCTCGAAACGGCTTCTGGTTTCTCGCTTCGTTTGACAGTCATATGTTAACTCCGTCAACATTGCTCGTACTTTCTCCTCCGCGCCCACATGCCTTCTGCGGATCTTATTCTGTGCCCTATCGAGCAATCTGTTGCCTTCCGGCCCTCCAAGCCAAGTCAATCTAGCCAGACTTGCGCCCCCGGATATGGCGTCCTTCTGAAGTGCATCTTCTCAGGATGGGAGTACTTCGGTTTTACCAGATTCTATGTGCACCTTTCGCCTGGTCACGCTGTTGCGTGTGAAACGCTCAGTCTGACAAACAGTCGTTGCGTTTCGGATTGGGTACCGATACGGCGGCCAAGCGTTGCTGCGTGTGTAACGCTCAGTCTGACATACAGTTGCTGTGTTTCAGATCGGGTACCGGTATGGCGGCCAAGCGCTGTTGGGGCTATACCTGGCGGGCGGCCTCGGCTGCATAGCCAGCTACTGCCTCTACTGGACTGCATACGTGCCTTGGAAAGAGGTGCGGCGTTTGCGTGCATTTGTATCTTATATCCAAGTTACCTGCTCTGTGGGGCTGCACTGGACCTCTATTATTCATTCGTGGTTACTACTGTTTTCCGAATCTGCCGTTCTTAGTTGAATTGTGACAATCTAATCAACCCGTGCTTTGCTCATCTTTGACCACGTCTCGAAAGCTCGCTTGCTCCGCTTCATGATTTCCCCGCGGTTAGTTTGCCTTTGTCTCCTCCTAACGTCATTCCCTCCAGCATACAACTTGCGGGCCCTTCATCTCTCCTCGAAACCTCCTACTAACAATCTAGTACCCTGGGATGTTACCTTTTTAAGAGCTCCGTCTAATGTCCTCCCCTCGAATCCAAGGCTCCGATGGCTCCTCTACCCCCTCCGAACCCTCCCTCAAATCAAAAACTTCGATTCTTGTATTTTCCAGGGCTACAGTCGGCGTTTCTACGACAGCCGCCAAAAGCAGGCAGTATGCTATCTGCTATCCCCTTGGACGTACAATTATTGATGGCTACTTTTACCCTTCCCCAAACCCTCCTTCGAACCATTGGACTTTTCCTCTTTTTGCAGGGTTACAGTCGCCGTTTCTACGACCCCCGCCAAACGCGCCCGGCTCAAGGCGCCAGCGGGTCCATAAACGCAATTCTGATTTGCAGCATCCTGGCGGATCCGTTCCGCACCATCTACCTGAACTTGATCATCCCGGTGCCCGCAATTGCCCTAGTGAGTCCGCCTCCCCATCTGCGTCTCCTTCTTCGTCTGTCTCCTCACGGTGTTGTTCCCTACCTGATTCTTTTCATTTTGTTCCAGTTACTTCTTTTTGTTACTTGGAACCTCGTACTATCGAGTGATAACCCACTTCCAGCTCCGACTACCCGCTGATCAGCCATAATTGGCTCGTATCGCAACCACACGTATGGGCCGAACTGAGCTCGTGAGGTGGGATATCTCTTCATTTCGTAGGTTGACGAGGAATCCCGGAAAACGGACTCCTGTCCGTTTCTTTGCGCTTCACATCCTTTAGCGAGTTCAGGAGCAACTGCCTGACCCGGTCATGCCGCCACCTTTCATCCTTCCCAGCTTGTGAGCTTTCTCAACAAAGTGTTATCCAAGCCGCCGAGCTGACGTTACCGTGAATCACGACCCGAAGTACCAGATTCTCCCGGAATGTTGTTGTCATACTCACCAAACCAAGGTTTCGCAGCTGAGGTGACCGTTCTCGTACATCGTGCAGGGGGCGCTAGTCATCTATTCGGACCTTTCGGGCGCCATCGGACGAGTGAGTTGCTCTCCACCTACTCTTGACGGGTTCATCTCTTCTCTAGTTCGAACCGCCGACTTGGATCTGGGCCAGCGCACGCGTTTGTGCGGCTCTTTCTACGCGTTCCGCATGTGAGTAGACTCTGTCAAATGCGGTCAACTGTTATGTAAGTCGCGAAACGGTATTTTGAGTAGCGTTGCGCTTTGTTTCACAGACCCAACTGACGGAACTTTGAGGAAGTAAAGATACGTCCCCTTCGGAGTCGCGTGTTTCCTTCATCACATCTCTCTGACGTCACAATGCCCCACAACGTGCAGGACTATGCGAGTCGAGTCGGCTACTCCGGTCACCTGGGCGGTGCCGCGGTTGGGGTTGCCGCTTGGGCGTACTTGCGACGCTTCCGCTTCAGATAGCTTAGGTTCATTCTCTGCTGGGACTCTGACCGTTGTCACTTTCCTGTACCAATATCCGTCGATACGAGAAGAGCCCATGTTACAGGTGGCATAAGCAAACTGAAGCTAGATCGCGAGCCCCCTTGGACTCGCAGATTTGCTTTTGAGATCATGGCAGTAAAATGAGGCCGTATGACTCATGAGCCATATCATGTGGTGATCACGGCATATGACACGCGTTCTTACGGCGAGTTCCTTCGGACGGTCAATGATACTTGCTGGGGCGCGGCCACAATTTTATCGCCTTCCGAGTTCACATGCATGATGACTGGCGGCTCGGCAAGCCACACCATATGCCAAAAAATGCTAAACCGCGGTGCGGTGTGAATGCTCGGTTTGGCAGGGTACAGGGGAATCGCCATGCCGCATAGGTTCCCGTTTTTCATTTATTCACACTTCAATGGGATTATGCTATATAAGTGAGATACAGGTTTGTCAAATACTTGAATAGCTTATGATTTTCTTTATACGTTTACGACTGCATCTTGATCGACATATACAGCCGGCCGTGGCACCGCACTTCCAATTCGGTGCGACACTGCTTTGTTTGCACGCGAGCAATACGCGGGCCTTCAATGACGGCACGGTAGGCTGCGGGTAGCAATAGCGGCACTCCACGTGTACCATCGTCAGTGTTAGTTTGGACTCGTCCTTGTCGTTTGTGGTGTGAATGGGGGCCCCTACAAAAAAGATTTTCGGGGCATCGAACCCAGAAAGCCGTCGAAAAACCCGGTCCAGCATTTTCAAACCTAAAAGCGGCCAAAAGTGGCCTTCGATGGATAAATCGCGCTTAATAGGGTGATCCAGTCTGGAGCGCCACTTTGCCGCATTTCAAAACCGCCAGGGTAAAAGCACCAGCTCGTTTTCCTAACGAAAAAACCGAGCTAAAAATGCGGTATCCACATTTCTAGGCTAGGTCTTTAAAGTGGACGGACGGTTCAGTGCACTTAAGAGACGCGTACATCGGCTAGTACGTGAGATGACGAGCTTTGCGACGAGGTTCACTCTCGCGACTTCTGTTTTGCCATGGCCCCATGCGCAGCCTGGGCCATGGCTGGGTTCGCTGGGTAATTAGGCGCGCCCCACGCAGCGTGCGCGGCGGTACGCGCTCTTGCGGATCCAGCGGCTGTATCCGTGTGATCACTATTTTCACAAATCAGCAACATACCCTATCATTGCAGCAGCTAGAAGCCGGCATACCGCCCTCATTTCGAATATTCAATTAGAAGCCCACGTACGAGCTTTGAGGGTTTAGAGGGTTGCTAGCTTTGTTAGAGAGGCGTTTAGGACTCGAGACTACATTCAGACCTTGTCTCATGAGC
>DF236954.1:183748-261128 GCA_000708835.1 Klebsormidium nitens | reverse complement strand
GCAGCTAGAGCACTGTGGTAACTGATCCGATCTCAGTGGCCCAGATTGGCATGCTTCTGCCAACCCGTCCTTTGTTGGCCTGTCTGCGCGCCCGCGTTCCAGTACCGACTCAGTTTGCAGCTTGGCGCCTGCATATGGACAGCAATCACAATTGCGTCTGGTGCATGATTGTGCACTGTGTACGCGGGCGCGCTGAACCGCGCACTCCGTCAGTCAGAAACCCTGACCTTGGGTTTTCGTCTCCGCGGCGAGGGGTTGCCCGATTTCTGTAGTGCCAATGCAGATTGGAGCCGAGCATGCGCGGGTCGTTTCGGCGTGGTACGAAATGGTGCGCGCGCACCGAAGCGCTAAGAGTCCGTCCGTTGATCTTCTTGCATGTCTTGAACGAAGAGTCCTTTTGAAATGTGCAGCTCCAGTTTCAAACCAGGCTAAGGAATCTCTCCATCAGCAAAGCAGACCCCGGCGAAGAAAGTGGTCTGGTCGACGTAAGAAGAGGAATTTACCGTTTGTGATTCGGTACGTACCGACAGAGTCACTCACGGACAGCATTTTGGTTCGTTTCTTAAGAAGCAACGACGTGCTGGTCCTTCGGAGAATCCTTCAATGCCGGATGTCACCCAATTGCTAAGTCTCTGTATCATTTCAATCAAAGAAGAATAGAGACCTTGATTGCCAGTTCGTGACTGCCATCGCATATGCCCGGCTCAACGTTTGTCCACATTGTCAGGAGAGGTTTCTTGCATTCTTGTCTGCATTCTTGTACGCCAGTGAGCTTCCCTTAGCTTAGCCAGAGCTTATCGTGGGCCCTCCTCAAAAGAAAGTAGGTCCAGAAGAAACTTGCATTCCCGCAAGCAGAGCGAGCGCATTCACCCCCCGCATGGCGCGCCGCGGCCGCGCCGCGCTCGACAACTCGCTGCCCATCGAAGCCATCAACCGCCCAGATGGCTCAATCTGGAAGATCGAGCTGCTCCGGCAAATGAGCCAGTCAACCTGGTTCATCAGGTGGTCAATCAACGGTGTAGATGACTGTAGCGTGTTCGACCAGGAATTGAGCATAGACGATATGCGGCCCGAGTCTCTCGGCTGCTCTCAGATCGACTGCACGGAGGGTCGGCTGCGGGAGGGAGTTCACGTGGTGGCGTTTATTACTCTGCCGATGGAGCACCGAAGGGATCCCGCCGTTACGGGCAAAGTGAGTGGCTTTTTCTGGGCTCTTACATGTTATGTCACTTCAGCTGGAAAGTTTTCAATGGGCGCCAAGGTTGTTGCCTGACTCTGCTGATCTTGGGGAAAAGGCGGGACGCCAAAGGCAGATCGGACAAGCTCTGGCTTCGCCTTCTGGTTGAAAACTTTTGGCTTGTTGCAGGTCCTCTGGCGAATGTATCTTTGAGAATCTTAAGCGCCCACTTGAATTCCCAGGTGTGTTTTGATCCGAAACAACAAATGAAGGAAGATTGATGGCGGTCGTGGTGTAGGCCGTAACATGCTTCTTAGAGAAGGCTGTTCATTTGAAAGTACTGGTGTTACCTGTAAGTGGGCGCAATCTTTTCGGAGGCTCAAAAATGCTGGCGGGGATGCATCAAATCCATATGAGGACTTAAGATGACGACGACCGCGTTTCGATCGGCCATGGCAGTTGAGAAACACAGTCGTGCTTTGTACGTTAAACGGCTTCTCTTTTATCCTCCCTGATTGTTGTATCTGCCTTACTGGTTGCAGGCCTGGTACGATGGGGTCATCATTAAAGCAGAGCAAAATCCGCACATCCACCCGCTACCAAAGGGCGGGACCTACGGAGAGTGTCGATGCACCTTCTTCATTCGCTTCTCTTTACACCCTGACACCAAGAAGAGGCTCCCGCCCGCTTTTGTGATGCGGGTCTGTGGGACCAGATACCTTGCGTTCCGCTCCTTCGTGAACGGAACGGTTGCCGACGTCATCGCCGGGCGGATCGGCAGGCGGGATCTGAAGCAGTCTTGGCTGCCGGAGTTCCGGGAAGAGGTCAGCCACTACTCTGCGATGCCCTGTGTCAATCCGCCGAGGGGAAGCATCCGCCGGAATCGGGGGGTGAACCGGAACGCAGAGCCGGAAACCCCTGTTACGTGTCCAGCCCCCGAAACTCCAGCGAGAGACTCTGAGGCGAGCGCTTTTGGCTGGGGTCGAGAGGAAAGCGAGAGCATTAAAATCGGAGCGCAAGTGAAGATGCAGCCGGAGCCGGAGCCGTTGCCCGAAACGAAGAACACAGCGGAAATGGTGACCGTAAGGGGATCCCTCGACGAGGCTTTTTCCAAGGGGATGGATGAAGTCAAAAACGCAGAGGTCAATAAGCGCCTGGACGAGAGGATCGACCGTTACCTTGGAAAGGGGGCAGCGACGGAAGCCCAAGCAGACTCGCGGGAAACAGAAGCTGACGTCACGAGAATGGAAGTCCACGGTGAGGAAGGAGGACCGGATGCGGATTCTGAGTCGGATCTCGATGGGCTGCGGCGGGGAAATACAAGTGAAAACGAATCGAATGAAGAGCCTTCAGAGGCGAAGCCGAGCAGTCTGATGGGCACTGCCGAATCCGGTGTGAAGAGAAAGAAACCCGTCGAGAAGATGGACTTGCCTAAGTTGAAGCGCGTAAAAGGGGAGGATGAGAACGGGAGAACGGATTACGAAGAGAAGGCTGTGCTTTCCACTGACTGGTGGGCGACGCTCGCGCGCGCGGAGGAGCACGCGGCCGCGGGCGCGGCGCAGACCGACGGGCGGAACGAGACCCGAGAACCAACCGGTCTAAAGCCCCGGGGCAATTCTCTGCCAGGGGTATTGCCGCCGGCTTCTCCCCGGAGCACGTCTCAAGCGACAGACCTGCGTAAGCAATTACGTCAGCGAGGCTCGGACGTCGTCGTGCCAGCGGGAAAGGCGAAGCTGCTAACTGAGGGCAAAACGGAGATTGGCAAAAACGCGGGGCAAGAAAAGAAGGTGATACGAAGCGGCCGGGTGGGTGTGTCCGGAAATTCTAAACCGGGCAAAGTTTTGGGGGGCAAGGGCAAGAAGCGGCAGTTGCCGGAGCTCGTCAAAGCCAAAGAGGCTTCCGTGTGGTCCGAATCAGATGACGAGCAATCCGGACCGTCCGTTGCGGAAGGCGCTGCGATCTGGCCGTCCTGTGGTGACCGTCAGAACCCGGTCGCGACGGCGTGGGAGCAGTGCGCGCAGCTCGCGAGCGAGCGCGCGATGCGAGACGCGCTCGCGGCTGGCGCGGGCGCCCGTGAACAAAACGCGCGCGCGGTGGAGGAGATCGGCGGCCGTGACTGCGAGCGGCGGGGCCATCTTATGCGGCAGGACGCTGACGGAGTTTACTGTAGTGACTGCGGGTGTCTGGTGCGGCAGCTGACGGAAGCGGACGTCCGTCAGCCGACGCCAGCAACGGAAAGCAAGTGGTATATTGAACCGAACGACGTGGCGAAATCGAAACCAGAAAACCGCAAGAAGCGGAAACGAGTCGGAACAGGGTCAGGCGAAAACAAGAAACGCGCGGCCGCCGGGAGGAATGAGACGGAACGGCTGGAGAGCGGAACGGTTCCGTTGGTGCCAAGCGGAGAGAAGTTTCTTCGGGAGCAAATGCTGCCGCACCAGAAGGAGGCGTTCGACTTTCTGAAACGGAGGATGGTGGAAGATCCGGAGAGTGACGAGCCGGAAAGGGGCGCGATCTTGTGGCTGGCGCCTGGTCTCGGGAAGACTCTTGTGGTAAGAACTTAAAAACCCTCTCAAAGCGCTCAAACTTCACTAAAGATGGATGAATCGGATATTGGCTTCGACAGAGGTAATACGGATCACAATAGGACAAAGAATGAACGATGTATAAGTACGGGGGAGCCGAACAATCTGACGGCCAGAAATCCAATTGCTCCAAGGCATGTCCTGTCAGCATCCGTGTTCTTTATCTATCTGTCTGAAGTCGATTTCCGTCCTCAACGGCAGGCTTATCCTCTACTTTTCGAAAAAAAACTTATATTCAGTTTATTCGATTCAATGCATGTTAAGCAAGAGCATCTCTGGAAGCAAGCAGGACTTGAAGAAAGTCCTTACATAAAATTGGCGAGGACAGTATCAAAAGAACGATTCTTCCAGATTTCCCTTCCTCGCCGGATCCAAGCAAACAAAATCTTCTTGATCCCTTGGTGCATACTTAACAACTGTAGATAGATGGATAGAGTCCTTCGTTCTCGTTTGTGTGCTTCTTTCAGATTGCCAAACATTCAGTTTTCAGATTGGAAACTTGCTCTCTTTCTGAACAGCATCTCTTCGATGCAGGCACTCGCCCTGGTTGAGCACCTTTGGTGGCAAGAGCGGCTGTGGCCCCTAATCGTCACCCCAGCCGCCATCCAGGAAAACTGGGTCCTCGAAATCCAAAAGTGGTTTACCGGAAAAGCGGGGAAACCCCGCCGTCTCGAAGTCTACCGGGTCGACGAACCCAGCTTGCACCGCGCGGCCGCGCTGGAGCGGCGCGAGGACAAGCTGAGGAAGCGACCGGAATGGGCGGAACGGGCGGAAGACGGAGCGCGCGGGGGATACAACGCGCCCGCGCGCGAGGAAGAACTAGAAACGGCGGACGACGCGCAGCTCGACGAGATGCGGCTGCAGACGACGCTGACGTGGCGCGCGCGCAGGGACGGCCCGCTGCTCATAAGCTATGAGCAGCTGAGGAGGACCGCGGGCGCGCGCGCGCCCGCTACGCGCGCGCAGGCCGAGCTTGGGAGATTGCTCTTGGAAGCCCCGAACCTGGTAATCTGCGACGAAGGCCAAACGCTCCGAAATGCCGGAACGCAGACGTTCAAGGTGCTGGAGCGGTTCAAAACGGCTCGGCGGCTCATGCTAACGGGTAAGAGAATTGATCCAGATTGTAGAACTAAGTCAGGCAAATGTTCTGTGCTAATTTCTCTAGAGAAATTCAGTCGCCAAAGTGCAAACATGATCATCTGGACTGCTGAAGGCTTCATCAAGGTTGGAGGATGTCCTCGTTCACTGTAGGTTCGGGTCTCAATACTAGAAAAAAGTAGTTCAACGTTCAACTCCTACGGGCCGCCTTTGTAAACGAACGTAGAAAGGTACACATAATGCTCGATTTGATTCTGATGGTAAGGGCTTTCGTCATCGATTCATCCACTTCGACTGACTCTTAGTTTGACAGATATCACGCGAGATAGAATTCCATATAATCTGTTCGGTACGTTCTAGATTGAACCTGTCTCTTCCATTCATCACACAGTTTTGATTGGCTATAAATACTGCCTTGAAGAGTGAAATTTAAACTCAATCCAGCTCATGGCAATGATTCGTGCCTCCAGGAACCCTGTTCAACAACAACTTCGAGGAGCTCTCCAACCTTGCGCGCTTCGTGTGCGCGCGCGACGTCCTCAAATGGGCGAGTCGCCAGCCTCTTCTACAGACGTCCGAGTCGAAGACGCCAAAAGCAAAGCGTTCTGTCCAAAGCAGAAAGCCCTCGAAAACAGCCAAACTGCAAACCGACGCCAGGAGAAGACCAACTAGAGCGACACCTTATCAAGCGGGGGCCCTGGGGTCGGCAGCACCGCAGCCTGCCGCAGCTTCCGCTGGGGAGGGTTCCGCCCCAAGCGTTCCGGCGGGCCGCCCAGAAGCGGAACGGTCAGATGCAGAGGGACCGGCTACCGGTGAGCGGTCGGCAGCGTCGCCCAGAAACCTTTTCGTTCCCAATTCCGGTCCGTTGGTTCCGGCCAAAGAAGCGGAGTTGGAAGAGTCAGTCGTAAAGTACATGTTCCTGAAGCTCATTGGCGGGCCCATCGAGCGCTACGTATGTGGGCGGGACCGGAATGCGCAACTGAGAACGGAAGCGGAAGCAGCTTTGAAGGAGCTCACGGGGCTCATGCAGCCGTTCCTGTTTTACGGTGGGGAGGAATCCCTGTATGGCGGGCTCGGAATTCCGGGGCGGAACGACTACGTGATCCGGCTCAAGATGAATGGAAAGGGGCGCGAACTGCACGATTGTTTTGTCGAAAAGGCGATCGGCCGGGGAACGTACGAGCAGCGGATTGCGAACAATCGCAGCCGTCGGATCGGGGAAACGTGTCAAGACGAGCGCGCAGCGTATGACGCGTGTGCGAAGAAAAGGCGTGGTGGGCAGTCGAGAAAGCGCAAGGTTAAAACTCTGGAAGAGCTGTACTGGGAAGGAAGCTCGGAAGTTTTGGGGGAAGATTCGGAGGAGTCCGAAGAAGAGGAGCGAGGCGAAGAAGAGGAGCGGGGTGGATACGCCCCGAAGGTAGGAAGAGGCGCGATCGGTCAGGAGCAGGATCTGTCGCACTTGTGCTGCCACCCGGCCGCATACTTCAGGAAAGCGGACGGCAAGCGGACGGCTCTGGCGCCAGAGATTGCGAGGTAAGGATCCGGGTTGAGTTCTTAACCTACGAAAGGACATTCTGGGTTCGTTCGAGGAAGGCTAGATCCAACATCAGGGACAGGCAACATTGACGAGAAACAGAAGCGATCAGAGCGGGTCGAACCGTCGGATCTCTTGATTCCCGTCTTTTGTGCAGTTTTGGCTCCTGTGGTAACATCTAAGCGTTGATCTGCCTGTACGCTTCATTTTTAACTCCATTCGAGGTTAGGACACGTCTCTGCCCCATTTCAGCTTGTTTTCCCAGCTTGGATCGAGCTCTGTTTCCTTAGTGTCTGGTTGCTGGTCCGTACATACTCACGCTTCCCTTACCGCGCAGGTTTCGGTCCTGTTTCGCGGGCCCAGTAGAGGCCGCCGACAGCCCGAAGCTGCAGCTGGTAATCGACCTCCTGAGGGCCTGCAAGGCCTCCGGCGAGAAGACACTGGTGTTCAGCTTTTATACAAAGCCGCTCGAAGCTTTCATCGATGGGGTCAAGCAGGCGCTCGAGTGGGGCGACCGAGATATGGCCTATATTCACGGATACGTGCCCTTCAAAGAGAGGATGAAACTGTGAGCATCAAGCTTTGACCTTCTTTTCTGACGCAATACGTCTTCAGATTCTTCATTCGTTTTCAGGCCTCGCCTTCTGCGGTAGCAAAGCGTACAGGGTCAAATTTGATCTTAAAAATGGTTACATCATGGACTTTGATCTCGCGCTGAAGACAGGGTTGAGCGCATACTTATCTTTTAGGACATTTAGGTCTGAGAGCGCTTCCTCACGGCAGAGGATAATCTTGACCTACAAGGTCTGCCAAAACTCGAAACTTTCTCTAGAGTTTCAACGAGTACTTGCTTGGTCTAATGCAGATCTAAATATGCGAGGAGGCCTCAGTCAGGAAGCGTGCATTGCGCCCTGTTTTTGAACGCCTGTTCTTTAAACTGACGTATCCCTGTTCGTGACCCCGAAAGCTGCAAGTCAGGAGACGTCCCTGGTCATTTCGCCACTGCAAAGAACACCTAAAACTCCAAGCTGTTGCATCTCAAAGTATCCGCAGGCTCTGTCTTTCTGGTTTCCATTGTTGTGCCTGAGCCGCTTACAGAATCTCCTACTCACGCATCTTCTACCACTATATCCGGTGCTCGAGCACAGGAAGAAAACAGTCTTAACCAAGCTAGGTTTGTGTTTGGTTAAGTGCCCTTCTATCAAGGAAAAGTGGTTCAGTTTTGGTCAATGCCCTCCCAAACATCGTGATATCAGTACAAAAGCTGATTGTGACATACCCCTTCTTGGCAGCGTCGAAAGCTTCCAGTCAGGGGACGCTAGTCCCCGGGTGCTCTTTGCGACTCTCGGGGCGTGTGGCCTTGGTCTGAATTTGCAGGCGGCGACTCGGGTGGTCCTGCTGGATCCTTCGTGGAATCCCAAACTGCCTGAACAGGTACGTTCGTCAATCTCTGCTTTTCTCTCAGAACACCATTTATTCGTAAGATTTCAGGTACGTTCATCATCAATCTCTGCTTTTCTCTCAGAACACCGTTAGATTCATAAAACTTGTGGTACGTTCGTGAACCTTTGCTTTTCTCTCAGACACCATTTATTTAGAAAGCTGGTGCGCCCTGTTTCGGACGAATTCGATTTTGGATGGGCAAAGCCAAAAGTTGGCTTTGGACTCGGTCGCTGTAGCGCGTCGGCCCTTCGCCGTCGCGTTAAGTACCCTCACGAGCTGCGCGAGGTTTGTGACACGCGCGCTCTTCAGAGAATTGCATAAGTGTAAGGAAACAACTACAGCCGTACAGCCGTAACAACAAAGCGATTTTGATCATCTGGATAGCTTCTTCTCCAGGACGCAGAGTGAGCATGGACGTTTACTAATTTAGGTAGGATATGGTCATGGCCCGGCGAACGGGTGGGGTTAGTTTGGGGGTTAGGGTGGATACGGGTGCGGAGCGGGTGTATTTGTCAATCTAGGTTGTTAAGTTTGTTTTTCCCCGGGGATTGTTGATATCCTACCTAGAAACTATCATACCTAGACTATAGGAGTCTAGAGTGAGCAACCCTCTCCTCACGAGGAAATTTCTCCGTCCAGGCTTTCCACCGGGCCTTCCGCATCGGTCAAAAGCGCCCGGTGACCACCTACCGGTTGGTCTGCGAGAACACTTACGAAGACCGGGCAATCCACCGGGCGTCGCTAGAGAAGGATTGCCTGGGGAGCGTCATCGCCCGGGCCTTCGAGAGGTGCGCGCGCGCGGAGAAGGCGGTCGCGAGCGCGGGGGCACAAGCCGCGCGCGCGGAGAAAGCGGGTGCGAGCGCAGGCGCACAGGGCGCGCGCGAGGACGCGCGCATCGAGGAAGGCTGTGGGCTCGGTGAATGTGCCCCGGGAAAGACGGGGAGTCTGTTCGGTGGGGAGAACTGGGAGCAGCCGGGGGAAGCGGGCGGCGGGTTAGGGGATGGGATAACCGATCCTTTTCTGATGGCCTTCCTGGAGAAGTGGGGTGGGGAGCTTGTAGAAGAAGCGTGTGAATATAGGAAATTGTTATCTGACCAGGCCGGGTTATAGAGTGATCCTGATTGCCACTGATCGTAACGTCACAGTAGGTCCCGTCAGACGATCCGGGTCCACCAAAGAACAGGACGACCTGTGAGGCAGATCACTGTATTTGACTTGGCAATATCGTGTGGAGCGTGCGTGTCTTAGAAGATACGATATGGTACACAGCTAGCTCTACTCGATCGACGTTTTCAAGATACGCATCTTTAATAAAAACTGGACGGTCACGTGGTCCGACACAGTCCTCCCAAATTGTCTGCATGGTATATTTCCAGCTACCGTAGCTGATGGCAAACACGTGACGTGATGACGACGAATTTATAGGGCCTTTTGTGTTAACATATCATCTTAGCGGATGAAAATTAACCCTCTTTTGCGGATGCACCATTCGCATAAGCCATACGGTGCTAATATTATATTGCGTACTAAGCCAGGTTGCCTAGGCGCATGCTGGAAACTAGTTTATTCAATCCGCCCCAGACCGGCATGATGTAGGCTCAATTTCTTCAGTGGCTGACGGTGTGTAGCAAGCTAGAGAGATAGCGACATATGTGCAGCCCACACGGTCTTCGGACATCTCGGCCGCGCTCTGTCTCGAACTGGACGCCGCCAATTGAGCAGCTGAAGGCAACAACCAATCAATCCAATTTCGCGAAGTAGATCATGCAGTATACAGCGAGACCATCAACCCGAGGCTATAGAGGTTCTATATTAGAAACCCGAAATAATAACATCCTTTCGTGGATTTCTCCTGAAGCAAGAGTCTCGACCGTTACCAGATCCGTTTGGAATCTGGTCAACCAGCAGTGGTTCAGTCACTGGCTGGGACCAGCCGGTCCGATCCATGCCAAATGTTGGCAAGTCTTTCCCGACAATTAAACCTTCCGAAATGATCAACAAAATCATGGTTTTGATCTCGTCATCCCAGCGTTAATCGCTTCCGTAAGGCAAAGAGTTCCTCAACAGAAGACTGATGGCAACCCCTCTTTCTAACGCTCGATCGTCCTTGCCCAGTAACACCATCCCGCTACACTAACTCCAATCTAACCAGAACGTTTCAAAGGCTTAATCCGCTAAAACTTGGCCGCCCGCCCATCTCGTCCCCCCCTGCCTCTCCCACTCCGACCGTCCCTTCCCCCCCCTCTGCCCCTACCACTAAACCCGCCTCCTCTTCCCCCCCCTCCGGGCTGCCCATGCAACAGCGGCACAACAGGGGCGGGGTAACCCCCTGGGCCGATTTCGACGTCGTATTTGTCCTGCTCTTCCCGAGTGAGGGTGTTCGGCGCGTGGCGCTTGTAAGTCGGAAGCTTCGCGATCTCCGGCAGCCAGTAGGCGACGTAAGCGCCCTCTGAGTCGTAGTTCTGAGCCTGCGAGATTACAAACAAGACAGCCGTTGCATCAAGGCTGCGAGATGGTGCGTTGAGACGGTCTCCCCAGTCGCTTAGGCTAACTAAACGGTCGTTGATGACGGCTGACTTGAATTGGTTGGGATTGTAAGCAATATCGTTTGCCGAACGGCAAAAGACTTTTGCGCAGCACCCACGTGGCGAAACCCCGGTGCCACGTGGGGGAGAAGTTTGCCCTGGCGAGAATAACCAAACTTTACGATTGCTTTGAAACCTGGTTCTCGAACTGGGGTCCGCTGATGTCCTCAGGCATTCCATGGCGGTCTTGCAAGTTCGTGTGCCGCCTTATTTCCCGACTTTCGCGGTCTGACTGGAGAATCTACCAGCGCCCACCTGCTTGGGTATGCTGAAGTAGCGGTCCTTCCGCGCCTTCGATCAAGGACGTGCTTAGGTCTGTCAAATTCTCAGGCACTCATAACAGTCTTGCGCGTCAATAAAAAAACCTGCCAGATTCAGAGCCTTTCGCCGTCATACTTTGATCCCTACGAGCGCTTACCTGCTTGGGAATGCTGAAGTATCGGTCCTCCCGGGGGTCATTCCCGACCCCCGCGCCGTAGGTCCAGTTGCCGTAGTTGGAGCACGGGTCGTAGTCCAGCAGGCACGTCTCGAACCACTCCGCGCCGAGCCGCCAGTCTAGTTTCATGTCGCGCGTCAGGAACGAGCACACAATCTGCGCGGAATGGGCTCTGGTTGTAAGACTCCATGGTTTATGACTCCAGTTTTATTCAAGGGGAATTCAACCCAGTTGAAACTAGTTTCTGATAAACGCAGGTATCGATCAGCCCTTCGCCGCCAGTCTAGCTTCATGTCGCGCGTCACTGCTTCGGTTACACCCCCGAAGATAGGCGGGTCTGTATTTAATGACATATTACAGAAGCGAGGAATGGTCAACCCTGTGCCGCCAGTCCAACTTCAGCGCGCGCCAGAGACGGGACAGGACATGGAAAAGGGTGTGAGACCTCCAAAATTGCATACTTGAAAGAGCGCAAAGGCCTCCCTCGATCCTACTGACTGGAGTCGTCTCGCCTCGAGCGGCGAAGCGGGCTCAGCGTCGCTGTCTATATTTGACAGCGCGCATAGGCTGTGCACGCATGGATTAGTGAGTACATTCTGCACTCGTGTGAAAAGAGTGGGATCCTCTAGTGCCACCGTCATTGTCAGAGAGAAGACTTAACTTACGCCCAGCGGCCGACTTTCAAGATCTCTAACGAGCCCCCGATTGCTCACCTCTTACAAATTGCAGTTCTCTTTTCAAATCCGCCTCCACTCATTCGACCCAACAGTAAAGAAGATGGAAAGATAGGAAGCAGATTGGAAAGCACCGATAAATAGATACATAGATAAGTAAATAAATGATTGACACCTTCCTAAATCTCTTATAGGAAGATGTGATCTCGAACTCCTGCCAGAAGGACAACGGACAGGAAAGACCATTTGGCACTAGACCTCCGGACAATCTTCCTACCTGTCTCCCTCGGTTGGACATGAACCCGGTTGCTGCTAGCTCTTTCATGTTGGCATCAACCAAAGGGTAACCGGTCCGTCCCTCCCGCCACGTGTCGAAAAGCTGCTTGTTCTGGCCCCACTCCTTGCCACGAACCTGCAGCGAAAACTTATTTGATTATCGTAGCTTCAGACAAGAAGCTAAAGGGTTGAAAAGCTCAGCCTGAATTGCAATACTTGCTCTGCGCTGACCTAGCTTTCGTTCAGGCCTGCAACGAGAACTGGCGGCAAATCCTGTACATAAGAAGGAACGAATGGGACAGAACAGACTTTTCTGGCTTCCGCGGAATGTGGCGAAAAGCGAAGGTTGCTACTGGGTGAGGTTAAGCGTAAACTACAGGAAACCCGTCGTCATATCGCCTCAATGTCATTCCATTTGCCAATCACAAGGGACAGCCTGCTTTGAAGATATGTAACAGAACAGCAGAACGCTCGCTGCCGTCAGTGATCTGATGTGCAGATCACTCACGTCTCGCAGGCCCCCCAGCTTGAAGAGCTTGTCCCCAAACTTGATGGAGATGAAGCGGAAGTAGTCCCGCCAAATCAGCTCGAACAGCAGCCAATACGTCGACTTGTTCTCGACGCGCTCTCTTTCGTACCTTCGAACCTGCGCGCGCAGTCGAACGATGACCGTCAGTGAATGTGACTAGTCCGGATGCTTGCTAAATCAACGCAAGGCTTCGAAAGATCGACGCTTATCAATCAAAAGAGGTCAAGAGGTCAACTGCTTTTGAGGGGGGAAAATGTTCGACTGCTTTTGACGGGGAAATTAGTCCGAATGCGTGAGAGGTCGACTGCTTTTGAAGGGGAGAACTAGTCCGGAAGCAGATCTCCCGGTCAAGAACATGCATGATTAGGCGATGCAGCACACCGTCCCCAAACATCGACCGAAGAGATCCATTCGTTTCTGCAAGGACCAGTGCTTTACCCTGAGCTTGCAGAGGACCCCATAAATCTCTTTCCAAACTAAGCAAAATCTGCACGCAAGTTCTCGGACCTGACAAATGCTTGTCGCCCAATTGAATACGACCCGTCAGAATTGACCAAGTCTGAAGCCCTTTGTGCTTTTGAAATGAGCCGGTCAGAAAACCTTCCGAGCACTTCACCCAACTCAAAGTAATAACAAAGTCAGGGTCCATTCCGCCGGAAACCACATGCACAGAGACCAACCGTGTCAGCTAGCTCACTTCGCTGTGAATGTAGCGTGGCGAAATGCAGCCGTGCGCGAGCCACGCCGAAAACTTGGACGAGTAGTCGCCGCCCAGCATGCCGTTCCGCGTCTCCTTGTACTCCTTCAAGCAGTCCTGCAAAAGCGACCAAGCTTTCAATCCATCAGCTCTTCCGTGCCGTGTTGCTTCTGACACTTAGGCCATTTGGAAGAGACTGTTTTGAAAGAAGTGTATCGGCCGAAAGACACCTGCCGAGAGCAACGCACCAAGAAAACTAGCCTCTGAGTTCGTTTTCCCCCCCTCCCTTTTCTTCTTTTAGAAGGGCTAGAAAAGACTCGATAGAGTAACTCTATGGCTCAACATTGAACCTGACGCGCACATTTGCACCCGAGGTGGTGTTGTACTCTTGCCATGACACGGGATGCGACGCCATCTTGAGTATGCCGAAGCAAGCTCAGAGTGACAGCTCGTTGAGCTCTATGTACTCCTACTCCGGACATCTTCAATTGAAAGGAGCAGAGCGGACGGGTAATGAGCCAGAGTTCTCTAGTTACGCTTGGTTCATACAGAAAAAAGAGTCGAAGCCGCTCCACGTAATTCGGTTTGCTCTGGGTTTGGAACTTCATCTTCGAGCCTCAGCGGAACCCTTCAAAGTCAATTCAACAAGTTCCCCATAGCCAAAGCCTACCTTTGTCCAGAAGTAGTCATTCAACCGCTCCAGCGCCGCCGTTTCCCCGCCCTTGAATGGCAGCACCCCCCGGGGGTCCATCGCCTGCGGATCCACCCCTAAAGCTTCCAATCGGGGCATCTCTCCGGGCCCTCCGGCCGCCTGAATCTTCCCGAGAACCTCCTTCGAAATGGGCTTCAGCTTCGGAATCTTTAGAGGTTCCCGTACCTTCGACCGGCTCTCCACCCCCTTCCGGAACTGGGTGTAAACATCCGGAACCGCTGCAGCCGGAAACGGCAAGTCGTCGATGTGATACATCGTTACGCCCCCCCATACCAGCTCCAGAAACCCTCTAGAGTTCCCCTCCTGGAGCTTGTGTAGCATGCGCCGCTCTACCGCTTTCTCCTCGGAGCACGTCTCGAGCGACGCGAAAACGCGCTGTGCGCCAACGGATTTTGCGAGAGACGGGATGACGTCTTCCGGGTTGCTGACGCGCACGAGAAGGTCCGCGCCCCGCTGACGTAGTTGCTGACGTAGGTCGGAGACGGCGTCCCAGATGAACTGGGCGCGCAAGGCTGCGCAAGGAGAGCGGAACCTCAGCACGAACCGAATGGGTTGAAAAAGTCGAAGGACTGCAACCCTTAAAAGCCTTGAGTCTACAGGATGGAAGTTACGAAGACCAGAGGTACGAAAATGGAAGCCGTAAAGAACTCAGGATCGTCAGACAGCAGACAGAAAGCAACCACCGAGATTCGTTTTCAGTGAATTGTGCTAATTGAGGTAATCAAACTTGATGGTAACGAACATCAAGCTGAAGGGTCAAAAGACAATTGTGATCGTAACAGCACCCTTCTACCTGCAAACTCAACCGTCCGGACACAAAACTGATGCGCCGCTCATTGCGCACAGCCGACTAGATTCAAAGCCGGATCCATATGCCTCGGCCATCTTTGTATTCTAGGGGTGCATGAAGCAGCCCTACAAAAGCCCAGATCTCATCCCTCCTACGTTTCCGTGGAAGGACGAAACGAGAACATCATACGCAAATAATGATTCAAAGAAAGATGGACATCAATTGCAAGGGAACCAGCGACTTACGTCCCGTTTTCTGGAAGCCGAAGTGGTACGTCCGCCCGTAGATCCGCGGGTCGAAGCAGAAGACCGGGACAACGGAATCCGATGCTTCTGCTGCCCGCACAAGCGCCTCGTTGTCGTGCAACCGCAGGTCGCTGCGGAACCATAAGATGACGGGCGTCTCTTTGGTAGAGGCCATGTCGGTCTCTGTAAAAGACGAAAAACGAAGTTCATGGACGGAGACCTTGGTTGCTTGTGATGCAGTTGAAAAGGAGCGGGGTAAAAGCGAGGTATCGACGCTTGTGCGCTACGCATGACCGGGACACGTGCTCGAGACGACTCAAAGAGAGCCGTCAAGGAGCGACCGGAAATGTCGGCTGCTGCGAGTGGATTCTTGCGCTAACTTTGGCTAGGACAATGAAACATTCGCGAAGAACGTTCTGCCTTCTGCATAACATGGCCGCAATCTGCCTGCCACTGGACGACAGCTTCGCATGTAAGGTGATGCGACACATTAGATAAACCTAGGTTCCCAGAACAAGAACAAACTCAGCTTCGACGTCTTTGGAACCGCCAAACAAGTTGTTTTCTCGACCACTAGCCACTGTGGATTAAAATTGGGAACAAGAGCAACTCTACTCCACAGGTACAACTAGCTGTTGAACACCTTCTAGAAGTCGCAGGTTTATAAGACCGCCTCCCCAAAACGAAACGGCAGAAATTTCCTCACCTTTGATCACAAACTCCCGAGCCGCCGCTTGTGTGCAGAAGCCTCTCCCCTGCCGATGTCCTCCTGCGCTTCTGACGCGTACAAAGCCAACGAGTGTCCACGAGCCTTGGAGCGGCGACCCACGAAACGAACTGGGCAAACTAGGCGTGCTAACTGTTTCAAGATTGCTGGTAGCCCCTAATGATCCAAATGAGGCGAACCCTTCTCCTACTTGATTGCTTTTGAATTGAGCGGCCCTGCTTCGGAAACTCCCTTCCGCCCGTCTATGGGGAAACGAGGGGCCACTTGGCTGGGGGATCCCTCTGACACTGCTTCTGGCAGGGGTAAAAGTTGGGTGGAGGTTTAAGCGGGCAGGTTTGCTGACGTGGCGCGCTATGATTGGTTGCGCCGGAGCGAGCTGCCGGAGCGCCCACTTGGCGGAACAGTTGCTGACTGCTTTTGCTGTTGGGCAGGAAGCAGAGCGGAGAATGGAGACCATGTGTGCGACGAAAGATCGTTTCTCCTGCAAACGGAGTGGGTCGAGTCAGTCAGACTTGAGAGCTGGGTTTAAGCTGGGTTTAAGCTGGGTTTGACCTGGGTTTGAGCTGGGTTTGAGCTGAGTTCAGCCTCATCGAGCTGGCGCACGAATGTCAACCTCGGGATGTTGCTGAGAGTGGATGCATCTGCTGGTGGAAGGAATCATGATATTGCACTATAACTTTTTTCCTTCCGCGGAGAAAATTTTGATAGAATTCCCTTTCTTGTAAGCCTGCAATAACTAGTAGATGGTTCAGTCTGAGGAACTATGGTGCTGGTCGAGGCAAACTAGTCAAAGCTGTGACAAGCCAGTTCAACCCTGGCACGGGGTACCGATCACTCTCACTACAGTTGCTAAGCCGGCTGCACAAGGTATCGCTTGAATACAGGGTGACCCTCAAGTAAACTTGGATCTGCTGCTGTAATATACTGAAAAATGTGAAGACTCTAAGATTGCAAGTTTGCTGAACACCAACTTGGGTTGGCCAGCAAAGCCCCAGAAGATGGCTTCCAGGTTTCTAACAGTATGACCGACCTTACCGTGCGCCTCGTGGTGCACTGGAACGTAAACTGCTTGTTCATCAGCAGACCATGGGTGCTGACACTGAAAAGTGTGGACTAAGGATGCATAAATGATCTTGCAATCTGGGCAAGAAAGGGCCTTACATTGAGAGAGCTAAAGCGGGCACCTCGGAATTGCACTAAAATAGATGCCCAAATCCATGCAGCTGAAAAGCAATTCCCTTATGTTGGTGTTTTTGGGCTGCTCGAAGGGGCTAGAAAATAACTTTCAGGTAGCTGTTGACTTCCAATTTACAGTGATAAATAAATTTCAGGTAGCTGTTGACTCCAATTTGGAGTGAACACTATCAGGAGGCTCAGTGCATGCTAGGACTCCCAACAAGCTGGCGCCCTTCATACCAGCCAATACATCTGCCTACATCCGTCCCCGCCAGAAGTTCAACTTTGAATTTTCAAGCAATAAGAGTGGCGCCACGATCCAAAGAAAAAGGCTTTGATGGCGTCAAAACATTATTGAAATGAAAGTGGCGCCAAGCCCAAATAGTCGATGGCATCAAAATAATGAGAAAACCCGACAGATCAAGACAGAGCAATCGCCACAGCGACTATGGACAGGTTTGTGGAGTGATTTGTAGCTGAACCTCGAACAGTAACACGAACAGCATGCTGGTCCAAACGTGATCATACCACGGCTGATGGAGAAGCAGCAAATAGTTTTGACGACATAAGCACGACACAGCAACATGAAGTCGGCACAAGTTTAACACAAGATCGCTAGAAGTGAAGAGCTGATAAAAAGGATCAGCCCAAACACATCCAACAAAATAAGGATCAAGCAGGCTGCGACTAGTGTGACACCTGAGCATCATAAACCCCACATCTTTTTCGACTGACTGCTGCCGACAGCCTGAGGAAAGCCCTAAACGATGTGACTGATCACAGATGGCAATCCTCAAAGAACATTTGGACCGCCACATCGGGAACTCCAACAAGGAGACAAGCGGGAATAACTTACAATGCTGCAAAGACCCAGCTTCTTCAGTTGCCCTCTTCCTTCGTGTAGATCCGTCTTCTCGTCCGTGCCTGCCTCCAGATCCACGCGTGAGGTCGACGAGCATTTCTCCCGCTTATTCCCAGGTTCCAATTCGTCTAGCTTGACAGGTTGCCTCCGAGTCAGGCTCGAGTACTCGAGCCTCCAACTTGGTAACCATTACCGCCGGCGGCGGCAAGTACAGACTGCAGGTTGTCAATGCAGACTGGCTGCCCCATGGTGCCAGTGCAATTATGCAGCGCTACGGTTATCGTGCAATTTAGGTGCTCAAGTGGCGCAGCCTCAATGCGCCACGTGCCCATCGGCGGATCCGTCACGTTCGAACTTGCAAAATGTTCCGCTCGTGCCCCTACGGAATCCGGGCTTGGCCATATCCAGGTGTGGCGTTCCGTCGGACTGGGGGATGGAGCGGAATGCGGACTGCCCAATATTTCTACCGTCCAGAATGTCCAAACCTCGTTTCTGGGTACAACTTGACCACAAGCGAGCAACCAATGGGAATAGGTCAATTTGAAGACGACAATGCGGCCACGTCTCTCCATAGACTGTCCTAGCGCGACGTGGCCGTACAATCTATAACTTTTGGCCGGGTTCGGATAGAATGACGTCATTGGTAATCGGATCGTGCTCCTTGCCAGCCTGTGGTTAATATTTCACAGACTGATCGCGCACTCGTAGTGCTGTGTTACGTACTGTATTTCGCAAATTAGCCTGGCTGAGCAATGAGCAAATCCCGCGGTGATGTCAGCTTGGATTGCATTGACATGAGAGGACCCGCAAAAGGAGGAAGATGTTCGGCTGGGTGAATCCATTATATTGCGCAAGCCTTGGGTTTTGGAATCGGGAGCGGATCCTGGATCCTGGTCCTCTTCGGCGCATGATACGTACGTCTATGGTTTACACGTATCGTAGGGTTACAGCTGTCATGCCCTCAAAGGCCACTGGAAAGCTAGCGTGGGGAATTCGCGTGATGATAACCAGTAAATTCGTTTGCGGAAGTACCCACCTCAAATTCTTGGCCCAGAAACGATGATTGGGCACTCGAGTCAAAGCACTCAACCTTGAACCCCAAGCTACGCCTTGGACATTTCGCCATGGCCACTGCTGATTTTTGCCCTCTGCATTTCGTGAGTGGAGGCTTTACTCCATCCTACCTTTACCATCTTTACCCTCGAAACAGAAGTGGTGGCTCATTCAGTGACTCTCTTGAACACTTTCTGTGATCTCAAAAGTTGGAATTGCCTGTCTTACCTTTACCAGCCCTTTAGATATTCGGCACTAGCATCTGGCAACGCACACGCAGGCCAAGAAAGTCGCCAATTGCACTGCGACTTCTAGTGTTGCATTGAGAATGGTGAGTTTGCATGGTGACCCCATACGGTTCCTCCGTCATGATGGTGGGCTCGTGTCCTGAGGGAATTTCATCTGGTGTTCGGGCTTGTTACTGTGGAATCTTTTCCTCTGGACACATTATTTGTGTTAGAGTCAGCTATGGTCTTCTGCAATTTGGTAATTGAGCGATGATGTAGGGTACGTTGATCCCTTACTTTCCATCTTGTGGATTGCTGGTTCATTGTTAGTTAGTCTTCCGAGAGCATTCTGGGCCATGATGTCGAATTTTGCTGAATTGAGAATTGCACAGGCCGTTCGAGTAGTAGTTAATCTCTGCCTCTCTCTAAGCCAAATGCTCTCTTTGCAATGTGGGCAGATGTACCATCTCTCAGTTGCCAGGCACAAAATAATCTGCACGCTCTAAAATGGAGCATACCTAAGTCAGCATGTCTTCAATTCCACTCATTACTCAGCTGAGCAGCTGCAATCCTGCCAGCTGTCCATCAAACACGGCCAGCTGCACATGGCACTGCTGACAGCTGTCATGAGTCACAATGCTCACTGGATTCCTCCCTGTTTCAGGTGGGATTCTCCCTGCCTCGGGCCTTGCCACTGGAGCGTCCAGAATGGCTGGATGCCCTGCTTAGCCTAGAGTTCTTTGTGCCCTGCAAGAGGCACTTGATTGCCAAGAAGAACGAGCGCAATATCTTTTGCATAGACTGCCATGACGCAATCTGCCAGCACTGTCTTGGGAGTCATGGAGGCCACAAGCTAGTGCAGGTAAGACTGGCTTCACTTCCTTACCTTGGTGGCCGTTGCTTTTGGCAATTGGGTGTTACAAGGTCATTCCAAAGTTGGTCACTACCTCAGAGGAGCTGCATGTAGTAGCAGAATCTTGATAGCTCTGTTCATCTTGCTGCTGGTCAGAGCATTAAGAGAAGTTCACTGGTATGTCGCAATTGGGGCATAAATCAGGACCTCCACACATTCTTGATAGATTCCATGATTTGGACTGGGTTCCTGAAGCACCATATGACTGAGGATTCTACACCTTGGATGTTGAGAAATGTCCGTCCTCCAGTCTTCAGCATTGGCTGCAATTGAAGAGTTGCAAAACACTTTTAAGTGCGGGATAGTATTGCAGAGCTCAATTGGATTGCTTCAGTCTCCATTGCATTAGCTTGCCTTCTGGTTAGTCCAGACAGCCCTGCAGACCCAGCTAACAGAGTCCTCGGTACTTACAACTTCTCATCATGCCTTCAGGCATAGCGCAATCTTCAGCCAAGATGGTCTCTTCCGTGTCTTCAGATTGTCTCGTTTTCTCTTGGTTTTGACCGACTGATTCTCTCTTGGTTCTGACTGACAAATTCCCCTCTCTTTTGTGCAGGTCCGCAGGTATGTCTACCATGACGTTGTCAGACTTAACGACATCTCAAAGCTAGTGGACTGCTCTGGTGTTCAGGTAAGACTAGGCTTGGTCAAGTTCTGGCCCAGAACTGTACAGATTCGATTCGTGGAGTTTCTGTTTACCAAGTCAAGACAGACTACTTATCTGCATCATGTCTCTATATCTGAGGATGCCTCTTGGTTCTCCTGTCTCTCAATCTCTTGGTATTCCTCCAGACCTTCAGGTTTGCTTGTCATAAGGCCTGCTTACTCCACCTGCATTGAATTTTCTGAAGCCTGACGCGCTTGACACAGCTCTTAGTTGGAACAAATGGAAAAAGGGCTCTTCCTTGCTTACCCTCCCAATTGATATTACTAGCTTCTGTGAATGTTCTCACCTTTCATTCCCTGGCCTCCTGTGCCCCTCATGTCAAGACACCGTCTCATTTGAAAATTGGAGTTCTCAAATTCAATTCTTTTGACCCTCCATCCCTCACTTTTGCCCTCCTAACACTTGTCTTCTCATCCTCGCAGACCTACATCATCAACGGCGCACGCGTTGTCTTCCTCAACCAGCGACCGCAGCCCAAACCTTCCAAAGCTCTCGGCAACGTGTGCGGCCACTGCGACCGCGCCCTTCAGGAGCCGCACCAGTACTGCTGCGTCGCTTGCAAGGTGGACTCGTCTCTGGACGCGGGCCAGGACGTGGCTGCGATGCTACCCAAGTTCATGCACACCACGTTCGAGCTCAGCCCCGAGTCGTCCCCCATGAAGCACCTCAAGGTGAGACAATTTGGCTGAGAACCGCTGGAAAGATTGTTGAAGGGTTTGGTACAGAGTTTGCCTGCTTCGTCATTGCCTTCTTGTATGACTTGCCTGAAGCCTGAACTGAAGTTGAAGGCATTAGAAGAGGCTTGGTGTTTCATTGGGATGCCCTCTTGTTGCATATTTTCCGTCCTTGGACCTTTGCTGTCAGAAAGTGGGCTGATTCCGAAGGTTGCTGTGCTTTGCAAAACGTGTCTCCTCCCCAATCAATTTCTCAGGAATAGACTGACGGCAGTTTCTGCATATGCATCCTGATAGATTCCTTCTGGATTCGTTCCTAAAAGCCTCTCCGTTTTCTACTTCAGGCTGTTGCCCGCGTCACTGCCCGGCGCACTTTCCGGCGGATCACCATCCCCACTTCCGAGAGCAGCTTCCAGTCCCAATCCAGCGAGATAGACTCCCCCCGCGAAGTCGAGTCTGACACGTCATCCACTTCGCTCCCCAACATCTTCGAACTCTCCCCCCGGCTGACTTTGAAGCGTTCCCGAGGCTCCACCGACTCACTCGACTCGATGCTCCGGTCCGTTTCCCGGAGGAAGATGACCGTGCCCCACCGGGCGCCGCTGTGGTAGGGGGTACAAAGTAGGGCGAATTTGTTGGGGGGGTGTGGGGGTGCGTTTGGTCGCGGTACATTTGTCTCCGCCATGCGGTATTTGTAGTCTATGAGTCCAATCGGTAATTGAGGTGATATAGGTATTGAATGCGGGGAAGGGAGGAGGGATTAAGGTGCGAGGGTTAAGGTTGTGGGGGGCAGATTCAAGTGACCGGACGGACGAAGGTACTGCCTAAGGATCGTACTGTGTAGGACTCCGCTCGGAAGGATGGTTAAACATTAGGCCCGCTGCATCAAGAGTTGTAGGACTGGCCGGGGTAATTTACGGCCACTATAAATTAGATGCGGGAATTAAGGACAAACGGCACCAGCTAATTTTCGCATTGGAGCTGGTGCCATTCTTCGGATCATGGCACGGAACATTCATCCACAGGCGCAGGTAGCGTATGATACGGGTTGAGATCGCAATTGCGCTCTAGATCGCATTGCAACCGCTCTAGCTCTAGAGTCAACGAAGAAATCCAGCGATATAAGGCTTAAATTTCAAGGTTGGCAGTGCAGATCATGCACAGGAGCTGTTGGAAGGTGACAATTGGAGTCTTGGTAGGTCTGTACTATGTACTAATGTTAGCGGTAGGCATTGGTTCATTGATTAGGGCAATGAATCAGCAGTTGTTAGTCGTGTCTCGCGTCAAAACAACAATTGTGTGGAACAGATGGAAGTTACATCTTTGAGGAGCTTGCGGCTGATATTGGCAAAATCGAGGTGATCCGAGTCATTGCATTGAGATGCATCACACAGCTTAGCCCAGCCATCTTGGGCATGTCACGCGATCCAATCCTGAAGTGCATGCTAGAGAATTGGCTGCACTCGTCAGATTTCGATGGCCGTTGTCGAATAAACGCACATATATTGATCAATGCCATGTCGATATTACATAGACACGACTTCTTTCCAAATCACATGTGACCGTGAGTCCTAGCTTGAATTGCCGACTAACGGAAACAAAGACAATGGGCAGATGCATGCTCGTAAACCTGCACATGATGTCACTGGAAGATTTATGCGCAGGCCGGCGTGACTCAGTTCGATCAGGACCTACGGTTAACTCGCGATCAATCCAAACGGTGAACTGCATGGTTGCCCGGGGCATGGATCGACTACCAATGAAGCCTTAATATGTTCCGTACGACCGTGACTCCGATCCGCGCGCGAATCATGTATGTATGTTGCCTGCCGAACTTCAATAGCTTCTGCACAGCCATCTAGCCTGTCATGTTTCATCACCGCTTCTTTGAATGACAAAATCAAGCCGTGACAAGAAAGCTGGAAAGCCTTATGGAACAAAAGCTGCGGCGCCGATTGCTTGGCACAGCAGACGTCCGAGGCTGAATTTCAAACCAGGTCCCCTACCCGACTAGGATGCTATACTACCTCTGACAATGGCCAGGAACTCAACTATACAGTATACGTATAATTGCTCAGACTGCTTGCAAGATCAAGTGCTTGCTCGAGGCCCGGACGCATGACGTGCATAACCTTTGGGAGCATGAGGGCGCGAAGCACACAGGCCGTCTGCTGCACAGTCGTTACAGTAAAGCTCGCCACGTTTGGAGAAAGTAATTCCAAACCCGTTGAAAGGATGATTTTGACTTCGATGCCGCTTTTCGTATCACGAAGAATCGAAGAGCGGAGCCCGCGCGCAGACGCTGCCAGATCCACCGTTGTTCTCAAATGTAAGGGACTAGCACCTTGGCCCCGCCACGATGTGCAATAGCCGCTTCCCTTCAGTATATGTTCACCTGTAATGTAAAGCGCGCGCGAATCAGGTATCGCCCCCATCCTTTGCTGGCAAACCCAAGAACAGTCTCTGGTCGTCACTTGACCGAGTTGCAGAGGTCACTGACGTCCAGTGGCTTCGAGAAGGGCGGCCGTGAAGGTGAACCGAAGCACACTACCGGCAAAGTTTCGCATCAGGTTGGGAGGGGCTGATTGGACCAAAGCTGGAACACGGTTACGCCTCAGTCTTAATTTGTAAGCAAATTACAGCACTGGCTACTCTACTGTAGGCTTCGTGTTACAAGTTGAAAGTCACGTTGTAGAGGCACGAGCTCAGGGAATCTGCTGAAGTTACGGATAGATTGAGGGTTTGCTTCAGCCTATCTGTCTGCTTCCATTGGACATTGATAGCAAAGGCGCAATTTTGGGAGGCATCAGTAGCATATTATGAGACCGTCTGACTACGATGAACGATAAGCCTGTGGACCTGTTCTGAGGTTATGTCGAGAAGCTTGAAGGTTCCAAAGATTAGCGGAAAGATCCAATTGCCAAAGATTCCTTTGGCACTAGAGCTGCAAGGAAACCCGGTTTTGGCTGAGTTCGAATCGACTCTGATTAAGCGGAAGTGGACGATGCCAGGTATGTTCGGGAACTTTCAGAGTGACGATGTCAAGGAGTTTGAACAGATTTGGTACCGTCAGGCACTGGTACTTTCAAAGGTGGATGGAAAGACGCGCCAAGTTTAAGGGTCATCAGTCAGAGATGGTGAAGGCTGGGCCGGTGGAAATAAAGATGCGAGTACCTACCAGCTGGTAGAGACCGTTCAAGCAGAATCACCTTCAGCTTTAATCTTCAAGGCGAGACAAAGCTCTTGACTCAAACTCTCAAAATCTTCGAGGTGATATGATGTTGCTGTGCTAGCTCTTCTTCTTTTGGCCATTCAACTTGTGCCTGCCAGCGCCACGATAAAATCCAGATCACAGTCAAGCCGCAGGCTGAGCGCTCCGCCGTAAGTCAGGTTCGGAAAAGAGGAGCATCTCAAGGCACGTCCATCGACGCGATGCCGGGCGCGGCCGCGCAAAATCAACCGTTGAATCGGGCATCCGACGGTCCATGTGTGTTCACGAGGGGGTTTACCGCAACGTAGCCCCAAACTATCTACCTATAGTTTTCTTCCATCAGAGCAGTCACAAAGCATTGCTGAGTGGGAAGATTGGAAAAGGCGCCAGGCTGTAGTTCGAAAAGTAGTCGACCTTTCAATCCGCGTTAAGAAAGGAAGGGCCTACTGGTAGGCGGTGATGCAGAAGGAAGACCTTTTCTGAAGTCTTTGTTCATACTTTCAGAACCACCTGGTCAAAGAATTCACTAGGAGACACGTTCCAAGATGGGAATGAAGAATGCGCCTGAAGACTTGAAAGAAGAGAAGCAGATGCCACTCTCCCTGCTGACCGAAAGCAAAGTGAGACTGGGGCCACTTCTCACAGTCGAACTACACAGTGCTGTCGATGGCGAGCTCACGCGGATTGTGTATGTCCAATCATTCATGATCGACGACACAGATCCAGAGGGACGCCCTGAGATTAGCTTGTGGGAAGTGAGAAGGACTTTTGGTCTACGCGAAGACGCGCCCCTGTTCCACTGGGAAGGATCGGACTCCAGGCGCTGCTTCTTCAGGAGGAACGTTCTAGGGCCCAGGATTCTGGAATTTCCACCGCCTCTTCTTCACTACACACAGAATCTGAAGACGCCTGGGGGCCTGCCCGTGCTTCCTGTCTGCACTAACTTCACCGGGGGTGTTCAGGTATGTTTCAGCATTTTCCTGAGACTTTACTTCTCTATTATTGTCAATCCCTTTAGAATCCCTGCGGCTTCTTCTTGCTTGCAAGAGTAAGAAGGTAAGATTCGTTCAGAATCCCAAAAACTTGTTCAGAAGGCGTTGCAATTCGATTTGAAGCCCTGAGCCTGGCGGCTATATTCAGGATTTTCCATACGATATGCACCTCCGTAGAGCTTTCAAAGATTTTCGAAACACACAGAAGAGAGATAAGAGTGAAATGTTTGCTGATCATGCAACTTGGGTGCCGCCTGCCAGGGCGCGCTTGCGTTTCTCGGACCGAAAGTCACAACTTTGTGCAAATGTCAAATGAAGTCACAGACTTCATCAAGGAAAAACAAATTGTACGATTGTGTGTTCAATTATCTGCTGATGACGGGCATAGCAATCGAATTGTCTTGCTACAATGAGAGCATGCCTCGCTATGACTGCTACAGAGGACCATTTTCAATCCACTAGTCACTCAAACTTCTCATAAGGCAGAGGGAAGATGGCTGCTTTGGGTTATATACTGCCTACCAGCTGCGGAAAGAGTTCATGCAGTCCAGTTCTCAAAAGCTGCAGAATTGAGTTGTTTAGATGTGAAGACTAGTAATCGGAAGAGTCTTTGGCTCAAGTCAACCTGGTCGAGTCTTTGAGACAACCCTCCGCGGTTCTTAAGGTGAATTGAAAGGTACCGCAAGCTGCTTGGAAAAACTTACGAAATCAAGACTCACTCAATCCATTCGTACGCTGGTTTGAGCAGACAAAGCCACGCAATCTGAACGAGCGCATTTTGGTTATTTGTGCAGATGGATAGGCGCACTGTTTCGTGGCTGCTCGTATTGGACGCAACCGCCGTCGGACTCGCGTTCCACCGTCAGATTGACTTCTGCGCCCCACGTGGCATGTATGAGACGATCATCCTTCCACTCGCGCTCCTCCTCCTGTGGTGCTACCTCATCGTCGGATGCTTTGGCCATGTGACCGAGTGCGTCAGCAGAAAAGCGAAGCAGTCCCTTGGAAAAGACAAGTACCGTGTGATCGAGCGGTTGGTCCGAGGATTCAGGTCTCTGCTCATCGGCGCTATCATGTTGTTCCCGCTCTGGTTGCTATTTCAGCCTCTCCCTGTGGGAAGCACTTTGTCCACCTCTGACATCACCAGCACTCCATCGGCAATGAACGAAACCGTGTCCTACTACAAAGTTGACTCGGCCGAGTTCCGTATGGAGATGTAAGCACAACTGGCAAAGCCGGACGCGTGTGGCAATACAAGTTCTTGCCTGTTGGCGTTTTGCTAAGGACACATCAGGCAAATCGTTTTCAAAACCCGTCTGTTAAGCTTGGCAATCGTTGAGCAAGAAACAGGTTGGCACTCTACGAAGACGAAGTCACCCGCCTGGGCAGAGTGTTGGAATGCAGCGGCTGTCGTTTAGATAGACATGGTCCAGACCATTGCAAAGAGTGCCCTACTACTACTGGCCCCATAGTAGTCCAACGGCTTCGAACAGACGTGGAAGCTTCGCTTGTATCAGCGGCTAGTGTGCACAAAGACGCTTTGGCCTGTTCCAAACGTTCCGGATCTGTAGACTCTAGAAGCATTCAACCGACTTCTGGATTCCACAAAGGTTGATTTCATAGCACAGGTCTTCGCGCTTCGTTACGTTGTTTCCACTGTCTCGAACGCTGCGCCACTTGTCGGCTCGGCATTCACCGTGCTATGAACAATACGAATGACACTCGTACAAGCTTATCTGCAGTATGCTTAAAACAAGGATGCCTGGGCTTCTAAAAGTTGGCGCCCGGTCTCATGATACCTCGTCAGATATCCAAAGTTCAATCTTTGCAGATATGGGACCTCAAGCTTGTCAATTATGTCTGCGGGCATGCACCCCGCGCTTGAATCTTATCCCCCTCTCGCACTATGATTCTAGGCGACTCATGAACCAGGATCTCATCGAGGTAAAGCTGTGAGCATCGCTCGAACTTTTGAAGTCAGCAGCTTTCCTGATTCTGGCATGCCTAGCACGGCCGAACTCCAAAGTAGTCATCATGTTCCGTGCATGTAGTAGCGGCACGGGAGCGTCGCATGATTTTACATCTCGAGAGAAACATCAAGGAAACATTCCGCTTTTGATCGTTTAAATCATCACAAGGTGTCTCTCAAACGGTCTGGAGTCATTGCTGCTTTACGTACGGTCCTAGTCAAAGTAAAGCCGGAGGGGAGCCGACGGCACCTGCAGGTTGTCAACACCGGACCGGGCCGTCCCACTGGCATCAGCTTACCACGTGCTGCTGGCAGTCGATTGCTTGAAAAGTGTTGTAGTCTTCAAAATTGCAATCACGCCCAACGAACAACCAAAAACATGTAGGCCAGAATGGAAACATGCATCAGATTTAGTTGAACTAGAAGACTAGATTGGGGGCAAAAGCTCCCAACTTTACTCTAGCTTTGAGCCTGAGGGGTGCAGTGGAGGGGTGCATTCTCAATTCCGTTTTCAAGCTAAGCTAAGTACGTCAGAACGTCATATCATCACTCCAGCTTTCGTCAAGCTCCCTGGGCCTCTTTGACGCCTTTCTCCGGGTCACGATTGCTAAAACAAAAAATCCGGGAAAAAATCTGGCTGAGTCAGCTGCGCGCTCCACATGTCCACAACTTGCTTGGCAGGCATTGATACGTTTGCACCTTCACTTGTCTCCACGATAACAATCCTAGGACAGCTCAGTTGGGTATGCGTGCATCCGGCGACGTTCAGCGTGACGGTAAGTTCCGCCAGGATGGCCGCGCCTTAAACGAGGCGGCCGCGAGGGCGGGCGGCCGCAGGCCGCCGGAGGAGGTCTCACGTTCGGCGCAGGGTTTCGAAGGTTTGCGCCGGAAACCATCTTCGGCGGGCGAGCCTGAGCCTCTCACGAGCGCCATATGCAGAGCTCTCTAGCTGACTCTGAGCGAGCTGCGTTCGCTAGCTAAATCTTCCTTTCTGGTGTTGGTGGGCGCTACAATGGCGCCTTCTGCGGATAGTGCCCTACCGGCGCCCCTGCCGTCTCTAGCTTTGGCGGCTCTCTTTGGAGCGGGGATCGCTCTTGCGGGTGCCTACTACTTCCACCGACAGCATTTGAAAGAGTTCGAGCTGTTGAGGTATGTTCGGCTTCCTTGTTTTTGGTTAGGTGGGACCTTGGAATATGAGCCAGATTGGCAAGTCAAGCTCTTGGGTCATTCAAACAAAAGATGTGACATGCTCAGGGGTTGTTCCCCTTGATGCACCACACACTTTGCAATTGAAGCGAACATGTCTTTATAATCTGATTGATCTTCAGGTTGAGTGTTCAGCTGCATTTCTATCGGTGAATTAAGTGCTGCATTTATTGATGGGATTGGTGATACTGTAGCTGACAGTCAGCACTCCGCTTGGCGGCTGAAGTTGGAACGATTTCTGATATCAGCCAATTGATGAAAGTAGTGAACCTGAGTTTCAGATCCCTTTTCTTGAGACATGGGTTTCTTGTTCGCGGTTCAAATAGAGTGTTGCGGCTCGCACAGTGATAGCGCCAAAGCCTCCAACCTAGGAATGTGGTGCCAACTAGTGTCAGGAGTTAACTCTGAACCTTGTGGCAGTGCTTGGTAAGGATGTTGCGGGTCAGACTGCACCATGCGCAATCTGAGCTTGATCTCTCCATCATAATCTCCCAATTTCAGGTCTTTCTGTGGCTATATTGCTCAAGACATCAAAGTTTTCTTCAATTGGATCCGATTGCCTCGTTCCAGTCATGTCATTGGGCACACAAGCAATATGTTCCTGATAGTTGCAGCGGTCTCTCTCCCGTTTTCCTATCCTGCATCTGGCTTGCTTTCTTTGTGCAATGTCCTTATGATAGCTACCCTCTGCAGAGATGGGCTGCAAAGGGGATCCCTTCGCAAGGGAAGGAAAGGGGAGCGGGCGCTGTCCGGAGAGGAGGAAGAGGATGCTAGGCACCCCCGACGGAAGTGAGGCCCTCCGGAATCTGCACTATGCTTACCATGATGCATTACCACAAGATGGAATAATGTCCTGCTGATGTTGGTTGAAACTCCACCTGAGAGGGAAGTTTGTAAAACACTGTTAGAAATTTCAGTTTCCTTCTTTAGATCTGACCAGATGGTTAGTTCCTTGATCTTTTTGCACGTATTTCATTGTCCCCTAGATTCCGAACCCACAATTTGATGCACACACCATTTTATGTAACAAAAACTCTGAACGCTGGCTGTCGCGAGGGAAACAGAGGATGAACAACCAGTCTGTAAGAGCAAGCTGATGACCTAGTTGAACCCTCCTTCTACCTGCTATGCAGGAAAGCTAGCCAAAGCCCCACTCGACGGAGGCGCCACCCCCCGCATGAGAACGGGGGAGCGTTCGACCCTTTCCGGGGGGGTGCGCATCTTGCCCCCGGTGCTACCCTGCCGGACGGCAAGGCTGCGTCGGCTGCCCGCATCTCATCCGACTTTTCAGACCCGTCCAAAATGCCCACTGTTTCGAGCCTCCCCCATTTGGGGAAGCTTGAGAGGAACATCTCGGAGCACAGCCGTACGGAGACGCCGGCGGGGGGCACGAGCGCTAACGGGATGCCCCCCTTGCCAAGGATCGCTACGCACAAGCTGGAAGGTGGGTGGGTCGCGCCTGTGCAGGATTGTTGGACTTTGGCCCAAGGTTAGGGACAGGCACAGCACAACTAGAGGTGTTGACTTCTGTATCTGTCTGGGCCAACAGATGCTAGTTCCGTATTTTCGCAGCGGGGCCGAGCCGATCTGTGATAGAGAAGGCTTGTGTGCTGCAATCGTTCTCCTAGAAGTCCTGAAAAATGTTGGTAAGCTCCAAAGGTTCTTCCGTGTTTCTTGCCGTTGTCGTTCCTTACATGTCAGCATCCCCAGCAAGTCAGTGCGAGTATAAGGAGCAAGTGCATCTGTCCGCTCCATTCCTTCATTGACCCTGATCCGATTTGTCAATCCCCTGGCACTGGTTGAAGTCCGGTCAGGGTCATTTGAGAAAGCGATCAAACGCAACCCAAATACTATCCGGGTAACTTTCAACAAGCAATCCAGGCAGCATCTGAAGAGCACGGACTAAGAATGGTTACGGTTTCTTTGGCAGCCGGCAACAGTCTGTCCAAGTCAGGGACGCGGCGTGTGCAGAGCCTGCAGGACCTGCGCAAGTCGGCGCCAACCTCGCCCGTCAAGAGCCAGTTCGCGCGCGTGGAGATGACCGACGAGGACGATGACGAGGCAATGCAGGCGGAGGCAGAGGAACGGTTGCGACTGGAGGCTGAGGGAGGTAAGTTATCTGTTTGGGGATAGTGCTTGCTTTTGGGAGGTTCTTGGTAGCAATCAGTCGTGTGTCGGGTAACCTCCTTGTTCGTGTTGTGGATGAAAATGTCGTGCAGACACTGAAGTCGTACTTCGGGGATGCTTGGTCTTGTTCTTCGGAGGTGTGCACCGTCTGCCGGTGCTCTTGCGAATTGTGACGAGGCAGAGGAGGGGAAGAAAGTGCTTGCTGAGAGACTTAGTCTTGTCGGCGCTTTTCAGTCGGTTTCCCTGGTCTTTCTTCTCGGACTCTAATTCCCAACCCACTGTTTCTTGACATGACAGGGCGGTGATCAGAAACGAATGACTTATCTAGGTTTTTTCTGATTCAGATAACTGCTTCTGCAGTCAGTCGCGCCAGTTTTCTGACGACCTTCGAAGCTGAGTTGAGTGTTGGACCGAGCCCGAGTGCGGAGAACTGAGCGGCAAATGGAGACGTGGTTGCACAACAAATGCTTCCAGCCACCGTACCCATGAGATCGTAGCCCTCTCGACGCTTCCCTGAAGGACTTACAACCTTGAAAGCAAGCTCTACGTTCGGTGGAAGCCCAAGGCAACGAAGAGGTTCCTTTCCTTGCGCCAGGAAAGCAAGGAACCATTGCAGAAAAGAACATGCATTTGGTTTTCAAACACGACTCGTTCTGACCGTTCAGTTCTTTCCGCAGAGGATGAGGCCCCAGGCAACGAGGAGGATGAGCCGCAGATTTGGACTTTGCTTCCAGACAGGGCCCCCTCTGAGCGTTCGTTTCTTCCCGCAGAGGCTGAGGTCCATGGCGACGAAGAGGAAGCAGTCCAATGACAAAAAGAAGAAACGATTCGCAAAGAGGGAGTATACAAGTTTCCAGACAGGAGTCTTTCTGAGCGTTCTTATCTTTCCGCAGAGGACGAGGCCCCAGGCAACGAGGAGGAAGAAGCCGAACGACAAGAGGAAGAAATGATTGCCAAGAAGGAGGAGCAAGAACGGCTCAACTGGCACGTGCCGGACCCGGAGAAAGGGGCGACTTCTGCGGACGGCAATCTCGAGCCGGATGCGCTGCTGAAAGCGCCGGAGCCGATTGCGGCATACGAGATGCGGAAGAAGGAGGAGCCGGAAACGTATACGAGGGTGATGGTGACCCCGGAAGGTAAGGCTACGGTTGGAAATAGGCGACGTCTGTGTTTGCAAACTGCAGACCTTTGCAAGTTTTACGCCTCGGGTCTTCGCAATTCAAGAGCTTCCGGTGGATTGGTTGGGGTTCCAGTTGGGCCGTTGAGTAGCATTTTGAATGAGATCTGGAGAGGTAGTATGTTGGTAGTGGGGGATCCTTGAATCCATCTGCGGAAAGTCGTTTTGTGGGGCTGTGTCGAACGAGTTGCAGGTCGTAGTCATAGAATCTGTCCAGAGGCTTGTTGGGCACTGAACAGGTTTGCTCCGGTTTGCTCAAGAACTGTATGGAGCTGCGCAAAGGGGTTCTGCCCTTATTTAGGTCCTGTCCCCAATCTAAATACAGCAATCCCGAGCAGCCTCTTTGATACACAATTTCAAAACCCAAACATTTCTGGTCATTTTCGCAGTCGTTCCTGGTCCGGAGGAGGTCGAGGTGTGCAGCATGCTCCAGGAGTGCGGGGAGCTGCGCAAGAAGTCCATGTTATGCGCCGGCCTTTCCCCCTCACATCACAAATGGCCTTTCAAATACTCATCTAATAGATTTGAACCTTTTGATCGTTCCTGCAGTGGTCCCCGGTCCGGAGGAGGTCGAGGTGTGCAGCATGCTCCAGGAGTGCATGGAGCTCCGCAAGAAGTACGTGTATCGTGCGAACATTCCCCCCTGGCACAGCGACCAGAAGTGGCCCGCGCGCGACCCCGGCACGCACAAGCTCGTCGAAAGCCCGTTTCAGTACAACCCCGAGCAGGGGACGGAGCACGTGTTTCGGATGCGCGACGGCGTGATGGACGTGTTTGCGGACAAGAACTGTGAGTTGAAGCAGCTAGTCTAGGTTTTAATGTTTTCTTCTTGAACCTTGGGAAGAAAAGCTGGGTTTACCGGCACACCTAGAATGGAATGTGGGCTTCCGCAAGGAGTGTGAACGGCCCAAACATGCAAGGTCTGGTTGCATTCGTTATGCGGACGTGGAGTTGCGCCAGCAGTCATGGCGTACATATTGCATTCACTGAGGCCGGGCCATGGGGAACTCAGGCAGATTCAAGTTCCTAGCTTCCCTCAGGTCCCGCTCTCTGCCCTGGTTGCATTTTGTTTCGTCTTTTGACAAAGGGGGGGCTTGGAGAACCTAGTCGATGTCCGATGTTCCTTTGCTCTCACTTCCAGGGTTCCAAAGACGCACTGGGATCCAGCCACTTCATCAGCTTCTGTACTTGTGGCTAAACGACTGCTGGAAGGCCGAAAGCTTAACAGGGCCATCTGTGTTGCGGGGAGCATGGCGCATCCCCCGAGTCTGAAGTACGGGGTTGCTCGGGCTCTTTCAAACTTCCCTCCGCCTTTTCGCAGCCGAGGAGAACCTGTTCCCGGTTCCCGACTCGGTGGAGTTCTTCACGGACCTGCACCGTGTGCTGCGGATAGCCAACTACGGGGGCGTCAAGACCTTCTGTCACCAGCGGCTGCGGCTGCTGGAACAGGTGAGCATGCGTAATGCGCTTCTCGAGATTATTGTTTTTGGTTTAAGATCGGTATTCGAGATTTCGGAGGGGTTCAAGAAATCTGAACCTTCAGGGTTTGAGCTTGAGCTTTCGCTGTCCTCTGCCGCTCGTGTATGACTGCTAGAACAGGTGAACCCTGTGTGTTGACGCATAGAGATAGTTGTTTTAAATCTTGGTTAGGAAGGAGTGCCCGCAAAGGCTCGTAGTTGGCTGTGGGCTCAGCCAGCAGCTTCAGATCGTTTCCGTCGACCTTATTTCAACAAGTCATGGTCACAAGCACTTCGTCTCGACCACTCTTGTAAGCCGCTCAGGAAGTTCCAGAAAGCCCTCGTGGGGTCTTACTACGAGCAGTTTCATTCTGTTGAAGCTCCTCTACAGACGAAAGGAACCGGTCTTAGTGAACCAAGTCGGACAGTCAGTTCTTTGCACTGGTTCTTCTTGAAAGTACCTGTCAATCTTGGAATCTGGAATCTGCTGCGATCAGATTCGCGAAAGTGGTCGCTCATCGTACTCTTTTCTCATTCCTGTTCCTCTCCTGTCCTTCGCAGAAGTTCAACCTCCATCTTATGCTAAACGCAGACCGCGAGTTCCTGGCTCAGAAGTCCGCACCCCACAGAGACTTTTACAATGTCAGAAAGGTGCGCTGCAACATAATCCCTAGTCCCGCATTATCTACTACCTCGCTTCGCGTGTCTTGGAGATCGAAGCATGATCGAAGCATGATCGAAGCATTTCTTCGCAGCTCGTCTTTGGTCTCGTTCAACGGGCCGGTTGGATTCCTATCGACCTCTAAGTGGGCAGATTCCGGCAGAACCAGCGGCCTTGCGCTAGCAACACCCCTTTCGAGATCTCAACGTCTGAAATTTTCGAGACAGGCAAGCAATGGTGCCACAGTCTGATTTCAACTCCTTACAGACGTTGGTTCCAATCTCAGACCTTACAAAGTACATCATATGGAACAAAATTCAAGTCTACCAGGCCTAAATCTTTCAGTCTCACTGAAGTCTCACCTGCGACCCTGACAATGTGTACATTTCCAAGTGAAGTCATTTCAAAGTGAAACGCACATGCCTCCTACCGGTTTTCCATTCGACAAGACTCTTCAGGCGATGGTTGCGAGGGTCCTGACACCGCCAAGCTTTGAGAGCGCAGAAGACGTTAGACCTGGATTGGTTAGCTTTCCAGGTGGACACACGCATGCAAGATTCAGAATCTTGTACAGAATCCACAGCTGAAATACGCTGAATCCTAACGAATCGATAATTTGAACCCTTAAGAACTGAACTCTATACTTTGATACTCAGGTGGACACGCATGTGCACCACAGCGCGTGCATGAACCAGAAGCACCTGTTGCGCTTCATCAAGTCCAAGCTGCGCAAGGAGCCGGACGAGGTCGTCATCTTCCGCGACGGCAAGTACCTCACGCTGCGCGAGGTCTTCGAGTCGCTCGACCTCACCGGGTGAGGGCCAACTCTAGTTCACTCTTTGTCAATTACCCAGTGCTTCCCCTGCTTTACTCGCGTTCAGTGATAAATAGGGCAGTGGGGATGGTCGGGTTGAGAGGGAAAGAGGTCTTTGAGTGGCTCGACCGACTTGAACTTGGGTTTGTTGCGCATGCATGCGGACAAGAACAACGGACCACTACTTGGTTGTCAACATGAACGATACCTGAAAACTCACTCTTTCTATACCAACTCGTTTTGGACGTCCGCAGGTACGACTCCAACGTGGTCTGATGACGTGCACGCGGACAGGAACAAGCCGAGTCAGTCGTCGTCAAGAATGACCTAAATCTGGACTGAGAAAAGCATTCTCTCTGTTCAAATGTGCTCGTTTCGGACGTCCGCAGGTACGACTTGAACGTGGATTTGTTGGACGTGCACGCGGACAAGAACACGTTCCACCGCTTCGACAAGTTCAACCTCAAGTACAACCCGTGCGGGCAGAGCCGGCTGCGCGAGATCTTCCTGAAGCAGGACAACATGATCCAAGGTGACGTCAGAGGGCGTTCCCTTTGTAATCTCTCTTCCTAATCTTTACCTTTTCGCAAACATGTCGCTGAGACATACAACTTGTAGCACCACGATGAAGCATTTCAGATGACGTCGGAGACAGCTACCTTTCGAAGATTCACTTGCTGTCTATCGATTGTTCAAACAGATAATTTATACATGAATCAGGGTTTGGAGGGGATGCAGGACACTGTGATCTAAGGCGACGTCAGACGTAGTCGTCATGCAAGTTTCTCTTAGAGAGATCTTTCATTTCCCCTGGAAATAACATCAGAAGTGCGCAGATATTGGAGAAGGGCAACATGACCTGTAGCACTAGTCCCTTTTGAGAGGAAACGCGCGCCCGAGTGAACGGCCGTTCTCGAAGCACCCCAGTCAGTTGGTGACTTGGACTCTTGCTTGATCGTATCCGGTTTCCATCCGTCGTACTGACAGGATCACGGTGACAAATCAGGCTGCGAAAGCCATTACTGCGAGACCTCAACGTATCTTATCCACAACCCAAGCAAGCTGTTGCGTCTCCTACAAGGCACTGATCCGATACCCATTTTCCAGGCCGCTTTTTGGCGGAGCTGACGAAGGAGGTGTTGAGCGATTTGGCGGCGAGCAAGCACCAGATGGCGCTGTATTGCTTGAAGAACTCTGAATCCCTCAACTGCGCACACCTTGAACCTTGGCTAAACCCGACTCCCTAACCTTTTTCAGGCCGGTTTTTGGCGGAGCTGACGAAGGAGGTGCTGAGCGACTTGGCGGCGAGCAAATACCAGATGGCGGAGTACCGCATCTCCATCTACGGCCGCAAGCAGAGCGAGTGGGACCAGCTCGCGTCATGGATTGTCAACAACGACCTCTACTCCGACAACGTCGTCTGGCTCATCCAGGTAAAAACTGCCTTCTTTGAGTCAGTTTTGCTTGTCTGTTGCTTGTGTTCCTCGCTCTGCCCTTTTCCTGTTTCGGTTTTATTTAAAAACAGCGACTTTACCTGGATCGTCAACAACGACCTCTACTCCGACAACGTCGTCTGGCTCATCCAGGTAAGAAGTGCCTTCTTTGAGTCGATTTTGCTTGTCTGTTGCTTGTGTTCCTTCGTTCTGCCCTTTTCCTGTTTCGTTTTTATTGAAAAACAGCGACTTTACCTGGATCGTCAACAACGACCTCTACTCCGACAACGTTGTGTGTCTTATCCAAGTAAGAGGCGCCGTATTCTGATCTTTGATTCTCGCTCGTCTTTCGCTCGTGCGTCCGTCCTTGCTTGGTTCCCAACGGTTATGCTTAGGGGTTGTACTGTCCGTTTTGAAAGACCCTGACCGTGATGGAACAAGGGTTTAATCACCTTTTCTTCTCGATCGTAGATTTTGAAAATACAGACTATGCAATAAGGGCATCCCAGCAGTCTTTTCTTTTGCTAGTTGAATCAAGTTTGAAAGTAAAGCAGCATTTTCTGATTTTGTGACTGACGCCGTCAGATGTACGTTACGGTGACATCGGGCACCCTTTGTTCGTTCACAGACCCCAGACCTTCATCACGAGATAACTACGATCGTTATTGAGGGTGATCGTGAATGATGTATTGTGAACGAAAAAGCCCTTGTGACGTTGATTGTTGTCGCTCTCTAGCCAGCTGCCCCGGCCGTTCCACGTGTACAGGAGATCGACATCATAACAAGAGATCCCGTGACGTCAATGATGACGGCTTCTAAGTATTGGAACCCTAAACTCCAAAACCCTAAAATCGTAATACTCCAAAGATTTTCCTCCTCTAGCTGCCCCGACTGTACAGCGTGTACAAGGAGATGGGCATCATAACAAGCAGCCCTGAACTTCCGCTGATGACGTCAGTTTTTTTTTGAAATGCTAAAACTTCAAAACCTTATTATCGTCTCCCCCCTCCTCTAGTTGCCCCGGCTGTACAACGTGTACAAGGAGATGGGCATCATCCAGGACTTCCAGACGATGCTGGACAACATCTTCATCCCGCTCTTCGAGGTCACCGCCGACCCCGCCTCCCACCCGCAGCTCCACGTCTTCCTCCGCTCCGTGAGCCGCCGCCCTTATGAATGACTTTCTTTTCTTGTCTTTTCTGAAGTGCCGCCTTTATGACTGACTTCCCTTCCTTTTTTCCTTCTTCTTCCCCTTGATTGGAGGCGTTGTTGGGCCACGAAATGGAAGGCGACGCTTTTTTCTTTCTTTCCTGTCTTCCTTTCTGCAATTGAGCTTAAAGAGAGCAGCTCCAAGTCTTCCTGCGCTCCGTTAGTCGCCGCTCCAGAGACCGACTTTCTTCTTTCTTCTGCCTCACCTCACTTGATTTCATGATTTTGTGGGCTACAAAAAGGGAGGCGTCTCTTTTGCTGTTCTTCTCTGTCTCTTTTTGGCATCGTCCTTGCCTTTCCTTCCCCTTCGGACCATGCTCTACTGCGTGAGCAACGCTCCGAAACTGACTCTTCTATCCTGTTCCTTCGTTTCCCTTCGCCGACCTGCCAGTTCCAACTGAGTCATTCTCCTCCTTCAGATCTCGCTGTCCTTTGCTTCACTTCGGGGGCGTTCTGCTGCGTGCTCCGCTGCTCCCCATTTCGCTTCCTTATTATGCTTCAGTATCGTCGAGTCTTTCTTCCGGTTTGGTCACCTCCTGGTTGCCCGCTGCGCCATTTCCTGTTGTACGGTATCCTTCCTGTCGTGTTACTTTTGAATTTCCATCATTAGTGGCGGTTCCAGAACCTAATGCGTGCTCTTTGAACCGTGGTTTGTTCCTCTTTCATGTGTAGGTAGTCAGATGTTCGATTCTTTTCACAGTGTCAGTTGTCACTGAGTATTCAGGATTTGAATGTGAACTTTCGTGGCGACGAAGATAAGTAAGGTCCCTTGTGCAGGTCGCCAGCTTCGACAAGGCCATCAAAAGAGCAGGCTGGAGCGGTGCTCCTCAGACTTCAAGCAAACACAGCAAAGCTTCGTTTAATCTTCGCAAGTGCTTCAGATGAATGGCCTTCCAGAGAACTTCGCATCATGCGGATCATCCAAATAGTCTCGTAACTACAAACAGTTTCGTTCTGCACAGGTCGCCGGCTTCGACATGGTCCACCACGAGAGCAAGCGGGAGCGGCGCCCGACAAAGCACATACAAACGTTGCTGAATGACAGCGAATGCAAACAATCTGGATACTGCCTTCCAGAAAGGTGCAGAAGATCAAAGGGTTCGATGAATTGAACAACTTCGTTTTGCACAGGTCGCCGGCTTCGACATGGTCGACGACGAGAGCAAGCCGGAGCGGCGTCCGACAAAGCATATGCAGACGCCGGAGCAGTGGAACAACCCGTTCAACCCCGCGTACTCCTACTGGGCCTACTACGTGTGGGCGAACCTCACGGTGCTGAACCGCTTCCGCGAGAGCAAGGGGTATACCACGCTCACCTTCCGGCCGCACTCTGGCGAGGTGAGCAAATGTCGTGTTTCCTTTTTCTAATCATATGTTTGTCAGAATTTGAGAGATTCCCCGTTTAACCTCGCCAACACAGGATAGGGGTTTTTACGTTTGGGCAGATTTTACGTTGCTGAACCGATAAGAGGAGAATCCCTGTTTAACCTTGCCAATACAGGATCGGGTTTCTTCCGTTTGGGCAGATTTTACGCTGCTGAACCGATAACAAGTCGTCAGGAAAAGGGAGGAACAACCTACTCGAAGTCGGCCTAAAGTAACGGGGCTTACTACGTGTGGGCGAACCTGACGGAGTGCGATCGATTTCGTGAGAGCAAGAGGTATTCTACACCCACGTTTCGGCACAGGTTGTCGCCCTGTTGCTGAGACGAGATTTGCACACTGCCTTTTGTATCAGCTAGATTCCTCATTCTGACATGTGGCTCCGCTTATCGCGCAGGCGGGCGACATCGACCATTTGGCGGCGACGTTCCTGACGTGTCACAACATTGCGCACGGCAACAACCTACGCAAGACGCCCAGCCTGCAGTACCTCTACTACCTGGCGCAGGTAATACGCAGGTTTTGGGACAGAGTTTGGGGTAGGCGTTGAGCAGGGTTCAGGCACCTCTTAAACCGGTGCCCCTGCACGGAACTTAGGTCAGAGATGAGGACAAAGTCTCTGTTAAGGTCTCCATTCGGGTGCATAGAAGCAGGTGTGGTTTTGAGGAGGTGCAATTGGAGACTGTCCCGGAGCATGGGTAACTCAGAATTAAGCAAAAGAATGCCTGGCTGGAAGCAAACGTTCCAGCGTAGGCAACGAGCTCGACAGCTGGGATGTGCATGCGGTCGCGATCAAACTTGTTCTGTGGTTCTGAGAGACCAGATGTCCCCAATGATGCGTCACTGTCTTCTTCTGGGCAGATGATTTTTTTGTTTTAACTGCTTATTTTCTCGCGCTTTTCCACACACCGGGCTGATGATGTCGCTCTTCACACAAACTGGTTCTTGGACTACAACCAGAGTCCATAGTCAACGTTCTGTTCAACATTCTGATTGCACGAAGGTACACATTTTCGAAGTGCGACTGCCAGTGCTGACAACCGCGTTCCTTTCCTTCCGAAGATTGGCCTCGCAATGTCGCCCCTGAGCAGATCCCATTCCTAGACTTTGTTGACGAATGTTTGAACAATATCAGCAGACTAACTCCGGATCGTTCTACAGATCGGGCTGGCGATGTCCCCCTTGAGCAACAACAGTCTGTTCCTGGACAACCACCGCAACCCGTTTTCGACAAATATCCTCAGCACACTAGACACAGTCGTCCGGCAGAACCCATTCCTAGCCTCTGTTTACGAATGTTTGAACAATATCAGCAGACTGACTCCGGATCGTTCTGCAGATTGGGCTGGCGATGTCCCCGTTGAGCAACAACAGCTTGTTCCTGGACTACCACCGCAACCCGTTCCCGATGTTCTTTGCGCGCGGCATGAACGTGAGCCTGTCGACAGACGACCCCCTCATGATCCACCTCACCAAGGAGCCGCTCGTCGAGGAGTACTCCATCGCCGCCCAAGTGAGCTGCAGCCCCGAACTTAAAAATTGCGTATTGTTCGTCAAGACAAGCTCAAAACACGGCCTCCTTCCAGCGGAACGAGGCCGCTTTAAAAACGTTTAACCGTGAAGCAGTAACCCCTCTGGAGATCAAAGATCGTTGGATTCCTTTTCAGCATGAGGAGGGTCAGCGTAGAAGGAGTCTGCTGATCATGTCTTCTCGCCTGGTAAGGTCCCGGTTTTCCTTGTGTCGTCAGGTTGTATCATTTGCCGGCTCGTTTTGATGGCTGTGGATTAGATCGGCGGCTGCAAATACTCGTGATTTCGTGGCTTTTTCTTTGGAATCATGAAGACAAAAACCGTAGCAAATCCTGGGGCGTTTGTCTTTTCTGGTGACTTCACCTTGGCGCGTGCATTTGAGCACGACCCAATCAGAAGATGCTTGTGAATCAGCAACCGCTTCGCCAACCGATTCTGCTCGCGCACTTTTCCCTTCCAGGTGTCAAAGCAGAGCTTGTCGCGACCTGGCGCAGAGACAGATCACGCCTTTGTAACACTCGCCTGCCACCTGTCAATGTCAAAACTCGTGCACTTTGTCCCTCCCAGTAGTGGCGTGCGACCTGTGGGAATAGAGCGCACATTTGTCCTTCTCGCCTTGAAAGCCTGCACGCTTTGTTCCGTCAGGTGTGGAAGCTGAGCGCGTGCGACCTGTGCGAGATCGCGCGCAACAGCGTGTACCAGTCGGGCTTCCAGCACGACGTCAAGGCGCACTGGGTGGGTGACAAGTACTACCTGCGCGGGCCGGACGGGAACGACATCCACAAGACCAACGTGCCGCACATGCGCGTCGAGTTTCGGCACGAGGTGAGTCTGGGGCTTTGAGTGTTGAGGTATTTAGGGTTTTGGTCCATGGCCTTTGAGGACGACACCCAGAAGATCAACGTGCCGCACATGCGCGTCGACTTCTGGCAGGAGGTAAGTTAAGGTTGTCCTGGTCTAGGTTTCAAGGGTAGAAAGGATCGTGGAACCACGTACACAAGACACGAATGTGCACTGAGATAGGTGGAGGTGACCGGGAGACTGATACTCAGAATACTCAATATTGCCACTACTACTACTAAAACTACTAAAGGACTTTCAACGTTTCATGGTTTACTGGTTGAAAAGCTTCGCTTCGATGGGATTGAAAAGGGCAAGGGACGAGTGAACTCTTCTGAATTGAAGCGGCTTGAAGGAACTGTGGGGAAGGGCCAAGGGACTCCAATCGCTCGCCTTACCTTATCAGTTCACCGAGACTCCATCTTTTGCAGACACTGTTGCCTTTCTCATTCTCTAGAATGCTACTATCGTCACCAGAAGGACTTTGGACGTGATTCATCTGCCAAGGTTAGTAGACGCGAAGACTCATTCAACGCTTTCCGTGCAGGTGTGGGAGGGCGAGTTGCAATTCATCTACTTCAATGAGGCGGACATCCCACAGGAAATTGACTGCTGACACGTGGAGCTTACGGCGAGCTGGCGGGCCCTCAGATTCTTTGCTTATGGTCCTATCAGTAACCATACATCCAGTGCCGATTGTACATAGCTTTTGCTGTCGAAAGGTAGATATTGGAGCCATGGCGAGCTCCTAACCGATTGTGAGGCGGTGATTGGTGATTGCTGGTGATTTGGCGTGGCCTGAGCGCTGTCGGCAGCAAGTTTTTGTACAAATGACTCGATTGAACACTCCAAGATGGTATCCATTTGTCTGTATACAGCAGCTGACACCCGCTTGCTCTACCCACAACTTCTCGAGCTTGTCATTGGTACACATTCTTCTACTTTATACAGCCGCTATACGACTGGTCACGTCACTGGCAATGACGGGGCCATGGCTGCAATGTTTTCAACCAACTTATCAATCAATAACCATCCAGCAAAAACCGTGGGAAGAAACTTGTACGTTATCCAGAATGTTGGCGCGCCAAAGATCAGTAATTGCATTAAAGTGTGCAAATCAGACCTTGCTTCCGGTATTACACCTTTACATGCAGCATGCATGCTACATGGCATGGTCGGACTAGGATCGGTGTAGTTTCCCTGGGAACTATTATTGCCGTTCGCGGCCACCTCTGCTGCACGGCCATGTGTGCAGCAGACGCATGCTGCATTGACATACCGCATTCGAAATGGGCTCGATACTTGAATGCGCATCATTGTATCTCGAATTAAGTAGACATGCATGCATGCCTGAATCAAGATAGCTACGAGCATTGTAATGAAGCATGCATGGAGTCAATGCATTGGCCACACAAAGAAAAGTGATATAGTCGATATCGTACCGAACAAGCCTCACTAGCTGAATCGAGTGCGAGACACAATATCATGCCAAAAGCAACGGAACAAGTACACAATGCCACAGCGCAGCTTGGCAGGAGAAACTTTTGCACTGACAAACACGAGACTCTTGTTGGCTGGCAAAGCAAGCCTGGCGGTCGTCTATTTTACACAAGCAACTTGTCCAGATCACAGGCCTTTTGACTTTGGAACTGATACGTATGGACTCTCCGCTTTCCCAAACCAAAGTCCAACAAGCACCGTTACATGCAAGGCCAGAAGCAGAGCCGAGGAGGCCGGAGTCGATGGGAAGACGTTCCAGCAGTACTCAATGCCGGCCCAGAGGATCAACCTGCGCAATCGAAAGATCGAGTTGGACGTCAGAAATAGCGCATACAAGCAAATATGATAAGAATCTCACAAAAACGTCTCATCGAAGTCAGACAGAGGGGCTCTGACACCCTGCTCGCGCATTCCAAACCAATCAGCGTGGCACTTGTCTTGATCCACAAAGAAGAGATGCAGGACGCAATCTACAAGGGGAGAAAATTGCTAAGACAAAAGACGACGAATGGCAGTGACTATCTATTCTTGTTCCCACATGTCTGACGAGGGCAACGTTTCTTACCGAGCAAGAACTGGAAACGGGCACCGCCAAAGTAGGTACGGCAGCATATGGAAGTACCTGCAACAAATCCCTTCAATGAGTGCAAGGTTGGGTTGCTTTAAAGATGTGCCCAGATCTCGCTATCCTGCCCGTTTGGACGAAGCGAGATTCAGCAGAATGGCGGTGTCGAATCGAAGGCGCCGCCATTTATGCGCTAACTCATGAACGCTAAGTTGGTCAACGAAGGCCATACACTCTTCTCGAATTTGGAGTTCAGCAGCGACAAGGATCGCTCAACTTATTCAAGAGGACTCGAGAAACCTCAAGAGAATTAGTTCTCTCAAGCTAAGGTGGAATTGCGTGACACAGTACTCCGAGTAAGATGAAGAAGCAAGGGAAGCTGACTCAATTGAAGAGAACCAAAAGGAGCCAAAGTCGTCTGCTTCGACCTGATAACACTGCAAAATCAGGGACTACCGCAACTGAGAAAGAAAACTAGGGCGAAGGCGCTTGCGGCAAGGCTTACCAGGAGTAGAACTGGTAGTGCAAGGTCCGGGCGCAGACGATGCCGATGAAGTTGGCAACGAACATCACCGTCGTGACGTCTGTCCACATAGAGCACGACACGTGGCACGAGATCAGGCACTCTCCAGATTTGAATCACTGCCAAACCGTACAACTCCAGCTCAAGCTGACTAGCGATCAACTGAGATGCACTCCTTTGTAACCAGGATTCTCACCATTGCCGGATCACAATATGCCACAAAGACGTGAAACATCGAGAGCAAAGCTGAAGGATGGCGACTCACGCGCAGCAGTGACGCGGCTTCTCGCGGGCCCAGCTGTCTGCTGAGACTTGACGGTCTGGACGATCCCGCCACTTGATCTGCAGTAAAAGAGGCGTGATCAGCATGTCGGGCGAATGGACCGGCGCCAGTTCAGACGGGCATGGTTGCGACCGCAGGTGTTGCAGGGACTAAGGAGTCGAAACAGACCAAAACGTGATGGACCACGTACTCAGAACGCAGACAACCTGATGACCCCTCAAAAGCAAAGCTCGTCGTCAGCAATATGCGGCCGACATCTGCCTGATGACATTGAACCAGAAGAGAAACATGGACAGCGCCGACGAATCGGAATCATTCTCACAGATGCAGTGCCCTCAGGTACTAAGCGGATATTTGTCAGCAGATCGCCCCGAAGGGGCGCTCAGAAATAAGCATAAGGGTATCGTCACAGGGCACTCCTCAGCAAATGGAACGCAACAGGAACCGAATCAAAAACCTGGCTCGCATATCTACGTGGAAGAGTAGAAGCAAGGCAACCAGTAGCGCACTGAATCAAACCTTGTAAGGTCCGACAAAACAAAGACGCAACCAAAGTAAAGAGGAGGCAGTAAAGTTCGTCCGAGAATGCAATCGGCTGTTCTGGTTATTTGCTTGCCCTCAGTCAATAATTAATCAGCGGTTTGGTTGACAGCATTCGCCCTCCGTGGAGGGGTCGCTCAGTCGAAAGAAGATGTTTAGCATCATTGGGCAAGCTTGAACGGTTCAGGTTTACGATCTCCTCACAAACACAAGCAAACAAATTCCAAATCAACAATCGTGGAACACAGAAAGTACGGTGTATCAAACTTTCAACACTAGATCACTCCTTGCAGCCGGCCTGCGGCTTGTGTGTCAGAAGAAGTTCCATATGTTATCAGCCCTGTCGAGGACCGCGGCCCTGGCTCTGATGACCGTCGTGATACGGGTGTCTCATCATCCACTAGCTGCAGAGGCCTCGAGTGTTACAACCGAGCGAGCAAAGAACTACAACAGGTCAGATCACGGCAAACCGCTTTTCCTGCGAGTCGCATAGAAACCCTGCACATCAGCTGCGAGGACTCACAACTTGAAAACGGCCTTGACAAACCCACAAAGTCAAAAGAAGGCATCGGCATACTTTGCAAGGTGCATCGAACTCGCGAGCTTCTATGGTTCTGAAGGCCACTAATCATTCTGTATTTTATTTCCTCCAACTTCTGAGACATTGTTTGACACCCCCAAGACCCAAGGCTATTCTCCGGTTCTCTCAGACAAATGCCTCGAATTAACGTCTTCGCCACCCGCCTTGCGGCAGGTGGCTGGCCTGACTGACGGCCCGAAACTGCCACGACCGCAAAACGCGGCCGCAGCAGGCCAGGCCACCAGCAGAACCAGCTTGAGCTCAGTCTCGTCATCGATAATCATCACCGAGATCAGGAGTGCCTTAACGGTCAGATCTGCTGCCACAAGAGAGTTGGCTTTGCAATAATCTGCTTTGAGAATCGAGCTATCCTGCTTGAAAAACAAATGAAGGAGTGATCGAGACCACCGACGAGCAACCAAAAAAATCTTCACACGAAAAGTCAAGACTTTGAAAACCCAGGCAATCCGGTAGTCATTGTCCGACTCGCTGAGTCTAACAATCATCAAGGCATAGGATCCGGATTGTCCTAGTTTTCTACGACCGTTGAATGACCGAAGATGCTCCGAAGCACCGAACAAGCACAAAGCGAAGAGCAACACAGAAAAGAAGGGGGGAAATGGAGAGGCCTCCACTGTGCGTCAGGGTTAAAAAGCTCGATTTCGTGTGTTTCATCAGCGAATCAGCGTTGGATTTGGAAAATTCATCACTCGCAAGGGGAGGCCTCGTCGAACAGACTGACAGCAGAAAAGGAACTGCATATACAAAGCAAGGCTTCTAAGAAAGCAGACGAAGGCATGCAGACTGAAGGTCGATAGAGGAACCCGTCGCAGCCTGGGAAATCTTCGACTGGGAGGTCGAAAGCAAGCACTGAAAGCAAAGTACTTGAAGCGTCAGCAGACTGAGCTGCAACGACATGACTTTGAGACACATAGATAAATCCGCAATTGCAGCCAAAAGTTGGGTGCGCGAGAGTTGATGCAAGAAAACCAAATTCTTCAACCTGAAGCGAAGTACACCCGCAAGTAAAAATTCGACCAGGAACATCAATTAAATCACCTGCACCATCTGTAGTTGGCGAAGAGGAAGAGGAGGCTCAGGTGTAGGCCCAGCAACAGAATGGCGAGCGGCTTGGACAGGAAGATGTCCTCAGGCAGGAACTTCAGATTGACAGACCTGAAGGTGGTGAGCTGAACAAATTAGCATTTGATAACCACAAGACAACCAAGGGGGACATAGAAGAGGCTCAACCAGGAAGTATCAAAAGTACTGATGCACTGCTTAATTGCAACTCTAAACTTGGTTCCAAGCGGCATCAATTTAAAAAGGCAGTGTCTGCTGACCTTACTGCCAGTGAGCGCTGCATGGAACCAAAGGGGTGGTTTCACCAGATGCAACGTAACCATGCATGAGGGGCAGACACGTTGATTGCAAAAGGGCAGAGGTGTGTAGACCAGCCACTATGCTGCAAGATCTGCTGAATTCCAGGACCATTGCCAGCATATCACTGCCTTCAAAGACTCAAAACTGCGATGTACAAGCTGTTTCCTGGAGCACTTTGCAATGGTTTGCTCACCAGTGATGGATGAAGACGCGGCTAAGCTCAAATGATCGGGCGATGTAGGACCAGGGATATGTCAGTAGGAAAGGCAGCCCCAGGACCACCTGAGATACCGAAGAAGGCTCTTTGAAATGGATCGATGTTGCTGAAATCGTAGCCAATGTTGCTGTACGATATGAGCAAAAGGTAGCCCCCAATAATCCCTGACAGACTGATGAGTTTCATTGCCTTCAAAAGGGGGCCCCAGAACCAAGAAAAACAAGTATGGGGAACAGTGGGACGCCCGCTCCTGATATTGGTCGAGCAACCCACGCGTTGCATGGTTGCCTAGAGAAAATATTTGCATGTTCTACAAGGAAAATAATGATCTTCGACCACCTATCGCATCAAAATAAAGAACATTCCAGCAACTCTGACCCTTATCAAGCCTTGCACATCCATAGAGGTAAGTGGCGCTCAACTCCAACATTTTGAATGATCCCTGCAACAAAAACGCAGCGTCATTCCTCTGCTGTTCTTCCACAACTCCCTACCTGAAGAGCTGCAGCAACCCCCAGCGCCAGTGCAACCTTCAACAGCGATGTGTCCTGCACATGGACGAACCAATGTCAGCATGAAGGTCGAAGTGCATAAACAAGTGCACAAAAGTGGGGGAACGTTAACAGCGTGGTCTACATTGAAAATCAACGATATTTATAACCAGATCGGTTTGTTACAACGGTACAGAAACAACAGGTTGTGAAATGAGTTGGATCCACTTAGAGCAAGTCCAGATAAAAGCTGAGGGCTCCCTGAAAGGAACAATACAACAATCATGCCGATCACAAGCTGGACTAACCTTGAGAAGAAGCAGTAAAAGCGCAGGCGCCATAAGGAGGATGTTCATCTTGACAGAAACAGCTGCACTGCGACAGGGAAATGTAAGAGGGCATTCATAAAGTAGGATGGAAGACCTGTCCAAGAATTCAAAGCATTGAACTCAAAATGTGAATGGTTCCACAGAAACTCTGGGAGTGAGCAGCCATCTTACATGAGCAGTCCCCTTTAATACTAAGGAAACAGATCAGCACAGATTGTCAGAAACAAAGTAGCAACAACTTGCGATCAAATCCCGAAACCAACTCAAGGTTCTTCCCGACAAACCAGCTGTTGCTATGTGATGTAGATGACATAACTGCCAAAAGCAGCCAATGAACTGTGCAGATTCAGATGCATTTGTCTGTATGAAAGTGGGAGGCGGCATACCTGTACAACAGTAGTCCCAACAACCAACTCCGCCTTTGGAGCAGTGCCATAGATCCATACAGCAGCGTCATGGCCCAGCAATCATTGAAGAGGCGCAGCACGAAGATCGAGTGCACTCGCTTTGACAGGCACAGCAGTACGAGTGCCCACGGCGGCACGGCCTGGGATTGCGCATACACTAAGAGAGCGAACGCCAGGTTCACAAGGTACAGGCCAATAAACCACAACTGCAGACCAGGAAAGGGAGTGTCAGAGAGACGACAATCACGCTTGGCAGACAGCCATTACCATAACCATTACCGTCAAAGGGAGAGAGAGCACAGGCAAGGACCAGCAATGATAAACGAACTCCACGAGCTGGTTATCATTGTGGAATCTGCAATACTGGCCTTGAGCATTCAAACAAGACTGAGAACATCATAATCCTCCAGTCACTCTTTGCTCACTTGTGCAAGAGGAACACTGCCGCCCGTGAATTGCTGCAGAGCTGTAAATATGTACAAGTGGCCAGCTGGATACACGATTGGCCCTGTCCCGCCTTTCAGTTCCTTGTAATCTCTCTCCCCACCAACAAACCCTGTGACTTGGGACATGTACGCCTCCCAATCAATCTCAGTATCTGCAGAAAAGAGGTGGGAATGCTCAAGAAGGAGTTGCAGCATTGCATTGTGTTGAAAAGCGCCCTTGGAAGTTTAGCTGCAACAGCACAAAAGGTGGTGAACACAGCACCGCAGTCACAACACAATGCAATTTAACAGGTGGCAGGGAGGCCTCCCTCAAGCATATGTCAAATACATCACTTACTGAAAACCAAGCCAAATGAGACACATCGGACTTACATGGAACTTTCCAAACGATGGCTGAGCATAGCACAGCCTCCAGAGCCAAAAGCCCCAGGGACACCAGCAACATGACGCGCCCATCCCGAGGATTGTTCAGTCCTCGCCAGAGCTGCATCAGAGGACCAGACGACCCCTTGCTCCTTTCTTGCGCCATTCGAGGCGCCATCTCTTCCTCACATTGCTCGCGGTATCAAGCTCGATCAAATGTTGAAGCTGACAGACAGTGAAGTCTTCCCTCTAGAGTCTTGCACGCGCCGTAAATGTCTTGACACTGTACTCTCGTTGGCTAGTCCAACTTCACCGTAAAAACTGGATTTGAGTGTAATTTGTGTGTACAAGTTGAAATTGGTGGCGCGGTCGTTCCGTGTACATGATTCCGGTCCCTTTCTGGAACGGAAAATATTTTTCCGACCGATGATTGGCCACGTCGACTTGAGCTCCCGAACGCAAGTCCTCAGCCGGTCATTGCACCGACCAGTGGACTTCCAAGCCGGTGCATCTCACCCCGGGCGCTGCCTGACTTCTTGAACCCTGATTCTGTGCGCGGAACGCCTACCGAGTGAAAATTTATGCCTACATCAGCACGGATAGGGCTCGAGACTCATCATAAGCTGAAGAGGAGCAGCACATCTTCACTCTAGACTCTAGAGTCTAGAGTCTAGCCCGTGTCCCAGCATTCAGGAATGATTGTGGCGCTGTTTGTCTTGTCGTCACTGCTCGTCAGCTGCTTTCAACTTCAAGTTTCTGCATCAGACTTCAGCAGCTGATTGCGCAGTGGTGGATGCAGATCTCTTCTGCGCCCGTGAATAGACCGTTGCCAGAGCTCTATTTACCTACCTCCTGTTCGAGTCTGCACATTTCATTGGGCGCTGTCTGGTTTCATCGTTTTAGGTGTGAATGTGGTGAAAGCTCTGCTGCTTCAATGAGCTGGCGGCAGAGATCAATCTTCTAGAGGACTCTCTGAGCCATCGAAGATAGTTGAGCTGAAGATTTGTAGCGCACATCAGTTTTGGGTTCCTTCCAGGTTGTACTAGATGTAGCTGCTGGTTCTTGTCGAGCTGACTCAATCACCCTAAAAGCGCTCTGAAATGAGACAAAATGGCTACCGCTCGCTGCACAAGCAGCCTCAATGCAACAGTGCTGGCGAGGGCTCCCGAAGTCCGCAGAAGGACCCGAACAGCAGGTTGCGGCGGCGCTGCAAAAAGGCTTCTGCACTGCTATCCCGGCAGCCTAGCTTGTACCACTTCAGGAGCTGAGCGCGGGCTTGCTTCGTTGGAGTTACCTAGGAGCCTTCCCAGATCAAGATCGCCACCCTGGGGTCTTTTGCAGAACTTTGCGGGCGACCGTGGCGTCGATCTTTTCTGCGAGGTTGGGAGGCCAATCTGCAGAAAACCAGATGGACATGGTTATTTTGGAAAGCCTGAATGCAGCAGGCATGACACGGCAAAGGTTGGGGGGCGCGCAGCATTTTTGAGAGGGTCACCAGGATTTAGAGTTAGATGCAAGCGGAGGACCAAGACAGCGGTGTCTTGCATTGCGCGTCAGTCAAGAGATGGCCATAAGCTCTTTAGGAGCCATAGAACGCTCAGTCGCCCAGGGTTTTCGAAGAGCACATGGGTGTGGCAAACCAGCGGACTCGGATGTTTGCGGCGCGATGCACAAGTTCAGGAGAGAAGAGAACGGAGTCTTCGGGTGTGCTGTTCGACGGGCCTGGTGATCACAACAGCAGACTATGGGGCGGAGGGCTCGAGTGTCTGGTTGGAAGAGGAGGTGCAAGACTTCGGGTTGAACGAGGACGTCATTCTTGCGAATGTGCCGGTTCAGTCCAAAGAGGAGCAGGAGAAGCTGGCGCGGACACCAGCACATCCGCAAGCGCTTCGATGTGAGTGCTGAGTATTGTGTTGCAGTTTATTTTCAAGAGTCCTTATGGACCATGATCTATGTTGATCTGTTTTCTGGTTATCTTGTATATCGCCAAGGAAGACTTAGGCCCTCTTTCATGACTTGAGTAAACAGTGGAACTCATTGGGGCACAACAGTCACTGGGGGATTCGAGATGCAACAACAAAGGATTTTAGTTTCTGTGTTCATGTCTCAAGGGTTGTCTCATGTGTTCGGCAAAGTGCTTGGGAGGCAAACGTTTCTTGATATGAAGCCAAAGGTGCCTGTACAGTTAGATAGACAATGTTAGAGTGGGGTCTACCCCCGATAACATACTTGCCCCGTTGCAGTTTCTAATCCGTCTGCCATGAATGTACTATCCAACAAACTCATTAGTTCTTTGTTGGTTTGCACGGAGACCTTCTTTTTCGTTTTCTGCAAGTAGTTGCATCTTGGCAACAGTCCTAACATCTCATACTAGCGGAAGCGCATCTTCAAACCACTTCTTCAGTTCCATTTTCACACTTTCGAGTGTTTGGTTTCAAGTTCGCCGCGCATCCATGGATTGTCCGGTCATTTCAAACTTCTTGCTTTGAAGGATTCCATAAATTTCAAAAGGTTGGCAGCATCTGGCAATACCAGAAAACCTTGTTGTGATCCGTAGTTCCTCATATCGTGTGGACGTTTCTTTTTCCGCTGAACCTATTTTGGCTTTGCCGGCATTCTTCACCTCTCTGCTTTGCTATCCCCGCCACTGACCAGGTTCTGACTTCTCTGGTTTTCTGCAGGGATGTTTGCTGCTTACACCGCCAACTGTACGGCTGAGCGAACGTTTCGGTTTGCGGTTCCAGCAGTGATTGGGCTCCTCAGCAACAGCTTGTTACCCATCGCTATCATCAGTTTTGCGGGACAGGTACTTAATTCTGACTATGACCCAAAGGTTGATGAGAAAGTGCGAAAAGCGAGATGTGCTTGTAGATATTGAACGTTAGCGGGTTCCAAGTGCTAGTTTTCGAGTTTCTCACAAACCTGGAAGCGAATAGTGCGTCAACCAGTGCTCTTGCCAGTCTGCTTTCACAATCCTCCAGCAGCCACCAGAGCCCCTTGAATTGGCTAGACGTAACAATGTTTTTTGGGCTTTGTACGTGGGGCCCTACGTTTTTGGATTTACAGAAAGTTACAAAGATGATGGTGAAAGCTCGTGTAGCCACTGTCGTCAGCATTCAAAAACCCAGCCGCGATCGCCGGTGCAAGGTCGATTGAGGAGACTCTCTATTGGTTTTCAGGTCCATTTGCGGTTACTTTCTTTGTCCAGCCTCTCTTTATCCGACGTTCATGTTCCTTACAGGTGGGCGTGTTTGCGCTGGGCCCAATCATTGGAGACCTGCTGGATGAGACCCCCCGGTTACCTGCTCTCAGAATACTCGCCACTATGCAAGTGAGGAACCTTCTTCATGTGTTTGCTGCCCTGTCTACTTCCCATAATTTTTTGTGTCATGAACTGCAAATTGGTGTTTGTGCATGTGCTCTCCCCCTTAAGTTTTGGTCGCCCCTCTTACGCAGTGCTGAGATTTCAGGTACAGCCCATGCCTCTTACCAGGCCAGCTGTCTTGGGTGCCTGATTATCATATCACAGAAGTGGAATCAAAGGTCGTTGATGGCAACACTGACGCCTCACCTCTTCTTTGTCAAAAAGAGTCATAGGCACCTGTGTCAGTTTCCCAGCTCCTTTCTAGACGTTTGCTCTTTTTGACACTGTTTTGCCTTTTTTTGTTAGGTCACCTCCATGGTCGCCTCTGCGTGTGTTACCCTCTACGCCTTTCAGTCTGGCGCCTCTGCCTGTGCAACCGCTGGTCAACTCATCCGGCGGCCTTGGTTCATCTTCCTCACGTTAGCGGGGGTTGTTGAACGGTTAGCCGGGATTGGCTCGGGCGTTGCATACGAGCGGGATTGGGTGGTGCAATTGGCTGGGCCAAATCGACATATCGCTCTTGCAGGTAAGATTGTTTGTTGATTCGAAATGGGATCGAGGTACTTTCGAAATTATTTACAGCTCGTTTTCGAACAGATTACTTCTGCTCCGACTTCATCAAATCTACGTCATGGATATGCCACAACACTGCACTTGGACAAGAGTACACCTGTCTTTAGTAGGTAGTGCGATCCTGTAAAAATTGGATGCCTAGCTTTTTGGCGGAGAGTCGGAGGATGACGACAAGAATCTGTGACGTTTAACCATGAGCTGCAGGAACTCTTTGGGCCGGTTTCGAACCCACTTCGAAAGGTGTCACGAACCGGGGTAAAAATCGTCTCAAGCTGGTCCAAAGTTTTCTAATCCGTGCCGATATGTCTTCACCGCTCCTAAAGCCCTGTAACCTTCGTCTCTCCGCAGAGGCCAACGCGCTCCTTCGGCGGCTCGACCTCGGCTCCGAGATCTTCGGCCCGTTCTCCCTCGGTCTAGTTCTCTCCCGCTTCACCCCGGCCGTGTCCCTCGGGATCGCCGCCACTGCCGTTGCCGCCTTCCTCCCCCTCCAACTGTTCTTCATCCACCTGACCGACAAAATCTCCCGGGGGGCTCTCCGCCGGTACTCGCTCGAGCAGCGCGCGAGGGAAGGGACCCCCCCGAAACGGAAGAGCTTTCTGGAAGCGCTCAAGAACGGCTGGCGGTTATACCTGCAGCAACCGGTGCTCCCCGCGAGTATCGCGTACGTGATGCTGTTCTTCAACGCGGTGCTGTCGCCGGGGGGGCTCATCACGTCATTCCTCACGACGCAAGGTGCGCAGCTGCGGAAGTCTCTAGTCTGCGTCCTAGAGCATCTGTCATTTTGTTCTTCTATGAATTCTGACGAGACTTTAAATTCGCGCGGGGGGATTGAATAGATGTGGAGTTGGCGTGGTAAGGTTTGGGGCAGCAATCTGATATCTCTTTGGAAGTGCGCAGAACATGCTGCCCAACACCATTCTGGCCTGCGTCGTGGAAGGTGGCCCATTCTTAATAATCAAACGGAATTGTAATGAGTGAGTTACAAAAGATTGTTCAAGTGGAGACGCCTTGGCGTTCAGGCTCCTCGAAAAGTCTCAGCACGATGCGAAAGCTTTCTTGTCCAGCGCACTGCTTCTTTTTCGAAACAGATTGAATGAACAGAATAACCGCTTTCATCCTCGGCGGAGCCTCCGAATCCACGGCGGAGCACAACAAAGCTTTACTTGTGAGGGATTGGCGGAGCCAGAGATGAAGTGATCTGAGTCGGTCTTTCTTCTCTTGGGGGTTGATACTGGGTCGTACCACTTCATTGTCTGTGCTCTCAATTCGAGCACCGTTCTCTTTTTTTACCCTCTGATAGATACACCCAAAGCCCGTCATAAAGGTGGTCGAAGTCCTGTTTTCTCAGCCCCTGACTCGTTCCGTACGAATCGTGCAGGCATCAGCCCACAAGTGATCGGCGGCTTCCGTGGCGCGTGCGCGCTCTTCGGATTTGCCGCCACGTTCAGCTCCGCGTGGATCATCGAGCGCGTCGGCCTGCTGAACGCGGGCGCATTCGCACTCAGCTTCCAGGCGGCCTGCCTCGCCCTTTCCGTGGCAGTGTACATTGCCCGCCCGGCTGGCGCCGCGAGCGGTGCTTTCATGGTCGGGTTCCTGGCGCTGATTGTGAGTCCCTCCTTCCCTTGTTTCTTGCCCTTTCTCTTTTCGGCTCGTCGGCCAGTGTGACGAAGCACCCTTTCGAGAACGCATTGGACACCTCGGATTGGCCTGCGGCACCAAGCGAACTTCTCATTCCTAGGTTGTTTCAGTCGGTCCGTCTCATCCTTGAATTGTCTGCGTGGTTGTCTCCGAAGCGTCTCTTGTCGCCTTCAGGCCTTAGCTTCGCCAAAGTACATGATGTCTTTTGGCTTCGATGAAGGGCTGCCCTTCCACAAAAGATGTATGTAGCACGCGGATGCATTTTGATACCACTCTCCATTAGGTTAGCAAAGTTGACAAGGGAAGTCTGGGCCATCGGTAACGTGTGTCCATCAGCGGCCTTCATATTAGCTTGGTCATTGAACACCTAAGGAGTAGCTCTGTATTCCGTTTTCAGCCCGAACCAACCCGTTTCTGTGACCCCCCGTCCTGCAGGTGCTGTCCCGCCTGGGCATGTGGACATACGACGTGGTCGACACGCAGGTTTTCCAGACCGCGATTCCCGAGTCCCACAGCAGCGTAGTCAGCACCACGGAGCTCTCGCTGTGCAGCCTCGCCGAGCTGGTCATGCTCGGGGTCGCGATGGCCGCGGAGGACCCGCGCAACTTCGGCGCGCTTGCGGCGCTGTCAATGGCCTCGGTGGTGGGCGCAGCGGTCGTTTACTGCCGGTGGATTTCCCACCCGTGCGTAGCAAAGAAGGAGTTGTTTGGTCATGGGATGGAAGCCGAAAGGAAGGTTTCGAATGCGGCGTGAGAGAGATCAAAGAGGTATACATGGTGTGCATAGATATGCGCTGCGAAGATCAAGGTACATGTGGAGTCAGTTGACCGGTTGCTGAGTGAATGATAAGGGAGACGTGGCACATTGCCGCCCCCACACGAAAGCTGAAACGCAAATTGTACACCTTGAGACAGCCGGCTCCGCCCGAGAACACATGTTTATAAGCCGATTAGATTGTCAAACGTATATTTTCAGTAGAGAACATGGACGCCTCCACCGACTTTTATCTGTAAGCGTTGAAGCCTACAAAACAGTGAGAGCCTTGTCAGATTCAGAACTATGAAAGGAAGTTGTTTTCCGATCGCTTTCGCTTAAATCAAACGTGCATTTGAGTCTACCTCGCTGATGCCAATGAGTGCCTTCATAGGGCCGGAATCACCGGATGACTTATCGCATGTGCCACTCTGGCTCCGGCCATAATTGAATACCACTTGCCTGGTTGAATCCGCTCAGACAATTGCGAGGACATGTGGACCCGCGGGACCAACCCGTTTGCATCGAATGCATGATGATCATTGCAAATACACATGACGGTGTACCTATATGATATATGCAGCTTGCAACTGGCAAGCTATCAGGTCACCGTACGTGCGTTGCAGCAAACAACATCAGTCGTAGAGTGTTCAACGAGCTAGTGACCGCCACCAAGTCGAAGAGTTCTGTATCTGCAGAATGATACCTGATCAATCTCATCTTCGATTGCAGTGCTAGTCCGAGAACCGATGAGTACATTTTGAGACTCAAGACCTAGGACTCAAATCTGTTGAAGCACTCGGTTTTTCCTTTGCAACTTTGGACCCTCCCTATAGAGCAATTGAATCGAACCGAACTCGCTGAAAGTATGGACAGCACTGTTTGCGGTTTTTAAGCTACGGCCCACTTTGGTACATCCATGCACCCTGACGCTTCTTTTCGTAGCACAAAAGTACACCCGTTTTTGTTCTAGCTTTTCAGAACCACCTTCGAAGGACATTCTTGAGCAGAAACCTGAAGTCAAAGTCCTCCACGTACTGCCAAATAAGGTACTCATCGTCAGGATGTCCGCCGCAGTATGTGACAATCCCCACTTCCACCGAGAACCCCCGCGACTCCGCAGCAGGCGGATCCCAAGCCCTCAGGGCAGCCATTCTTGTCGTGAAACCTACGCTTCCATCCCCGTGGGGGTTCTTGAAGTAACATCTCATGCGCATCAAAGTCTGAAAGTGGTCCCACTCTACCCCCTCTCCATCCGACACGGCCCTTTTGGCTTCCAAACGCAGATGATAGGGGACCCCGGGCTTATGAACCTCCTCCATGCACATATGGTAAGGTTGTGCGCCCTGATCCTTCACAGTCACCGGCTCTTGGTCAAGCAGAACCTGCATCGCCCCGTCTGCCTTGCGCATGAGCCTCCATGAAAACAGGATTACGTCCTGTTCGAGCAGGCTCAGCCGCGCCGGGGCCTCTGAACGATACCCCTTATCATGGTGGTTCCTACCGACCTCCTGGAAAGCGGAAACGATGCGCTCCTGAGCTCCCGGTTCCAGCATCCCGGTTACAACCGCCATGCAGTTGCGATCTCCGTGATTCTCAAACTCCCAGTCTTCCTGGCGGCCTTGGAAATTCGGATCCATTTCGCTGCCCTCCGCTGAGCAGAACAGGAGGCCCTCCCCTCCGACGTGCACGTCCATCAGCATGACGTAATCCGACAGCTCCACCTCCTTTTTCTTACTTTTGGAGATGCATTCGCTTGCGTTGGAAACAATCTTGTCGCACCGCTGCTTCCCCAGCTTTGCGTAAAGCTGTTTGTGTCTGACGTCACCTTCTGCGCCATAGTGCGCGCGCACAAGCTCCCGAGCTGGGGAAGTCGTAAGCGAGGGGCACTCACGCTCGCACCAGGTCTTCCAAAGCAGGCTTGTGTCGATCAGCCCCTTGAGCGTTTTGGAACAGACTGCCAGCTTGCACGCTTCGTTCGGTGTAAGGAAGCTCAGCAGATGGTCCAAAAGTGGCGCGTCCAGGGCTTCCAACTTTCCTGTGCCTATGCGTCACCTGTCTCCCCTTTCGGCTAATAAACAAAAGCTGACGCTGCTGAGCAAATCAGCCTCATGTACTACTCCGGACTCAAATCTGGCTCTTCCTGCTGCAATTGGTCTGCGCTTTCAGCAGAAGAAGACAAGTAAGCTCCCTCCCAGAGCAGATTTTCTTGCTATGCCCTTGACCCGCATAATCACGCTGATCACCAGACGAATGGAAATCAACATGCAGCTCAAGTACTCATGCAGGTGTCTGCATATATATATATCAGATGGTACGTCAGCCTAGGTCCTACTAGGACGAGAGCACTTTTCAGGATACGTCTGGAGTATTCTCACAGCTTTTGCCAGCTTGTTCTAGAAGCCTCATGTTTCTAGCGTTGGCGGCCCGCAGCTGAGCTTCGACCTCGCGGCCGCAGTGCGCGGCCGTCAAGTATAGGCCCGCGGCCGGGCTGCTCAGAGGTTTCGGTCCGAACCTTAAGGCGACGTCGAGCAGTGCGCCCGCGGCGCGCAACCGTCATGGACAGCGCGGTCGGAAGCCCTCGCTCTGTGCTTGACACGTTCATTCTTCTTTAGCTAGTTTCGGCCGCCTTCACCAAAGCAACGCCTGCCAATCATGGAGACTTTGGATGGGCATGTCTTTGACCAGGTGTTGAAGCACCTTACAGCAGCTGAAGCCTGCAGTCTGGCCGTCCTCTCAAAGACTCTAAGAGCGTCAGTGGAAGAGAGCACATGCTGGAAGATTTGGTGTGAGCGCGACTGTCCTTCTCTGAAGACCTCGCCGGCAAAGGAGCTCGTGAGCGCGCACTACGGCGCGCGCGCCGCAGATTTTGGGCGCAGTGGTTACAGGAAGCTGTTTCTCAAGCTAGCAACTAAGGGTCGAAGCAGTTCCTTGGAAGAGACAGAATCCAGGACGTGCAATCATACAGGATTGGCAGCAAAAGAGTATATTGAATCCTCTGACTTTATCATGCTGATGGACGTTTGTTTAGAAGACAAAGGCGTCGTGTTTTGTTCAGCTGAAGGCGGGGATCTGGCCCCATCGGTCCAGGGCCTTCAAAAAGAAGTAGACCTTGACATGTGCAAGCAGATGTCCCGGGCGAAAGTGCGGAGTGCGAGCCCGAAGGACACCAATACTGGGACTTCACTTCCATGAGACGGTTTTTCGATACTGTACAATGTCAGCCGCCCAGTACGTCAATGGGGGATCTCTCCATCGCTGAAAGAGAGCTCAAGTGGAACGGCATGACTTTCTCCTGGAAGCTCATGCGCAAGAAAGATGGAAAGATCAAGATTCTGCTCGATCAGGCACCTGCGTGGGGGAAACTGCATGTGCTTCCGGGCGGGTCGAGCCGTTCAACTTCGTTCTTCTTTTCCTCCAGAGGAGACCTCAACAAGCTCGAGGCGGTGTCAAAATTCCAGGCTTCCATGTTCGCAAACTGGTGTTGGCCAAGCGAACGTTATTATCCGCGGCGCGGAAGCAACATTCCGAACATGAAAGTGTCCCGTGTTGCTGCAATCGTTGACGGAATGGTGGGCATTCGTGCTGAATGCGGAACGGACGTCAAATACCCAGATGAATTTTCGAACGTAGTCGAGTATCAGACTTCACTCGACTGGCTTTGACGAAGGCTAGCTAGTAGCTTTGACCATCGTTGCTACAATCTGGAGATGTTGTTTGCTGGCATACGCAGTGATGCAAGGGCCAGGCTTTTGAACGAACTCGATCGATATGACTGTCGCCATGCCAGATCGTATCATCCCTACCTGTTTCAGATGGCGACTAGCAAAGCCTGACCACCTTTGAGACCTGCTTTGAATCTGCTTATCGGAGTTTTCAAGTCCGCTTCCGGTGCACAGTAACGCCCATCGCAGGGTCTTTGAGTCTGTTGCGACTGGAAGTTTGGAAACAGTCTTTTGGCAAGAGGGCGGTTCGGTTCTTGGTGCTTTTGCCTTGCATCCTGACCGTTGTCACTTTGACTAAACCGCTTCTCAGCGTGCCCTGATGCCGCGATATACCACAAATCCTAGCTGATGAATGTCACGTGAGGTTAGTTGAAAATGTACTGGTAATGTCCACGGAACACTCCTCGGCTTGTCTAGAGATCCGCATCATGGAAGTCACGGTGATGCATAGGACTGTCGCCACTTCCGTTCATCACAAAACTCTCAGGAACATTCAATGCTTGGATGGACTACCTGGGGCGCTGAAGGGCAAATCAATGGACATTTGAAGCATGCGTCCAAGCGCAGGAACGAAGTAACGAATTTTGTCAGTCGATAAGCGTACTGTAAGTGCTAATAATGAGGCGATGTGACGAATAGTCAAACGGCTTCACGCTGTTACAACTCGGACGGCTGAAGCATCCAGAACAATATAAACAAGCCACCTTAGGATCCGGGTATACCTGTAGTAAATAACATCAGTCGTATCATGCACCAGAAGCTTGGCGCTTCGAGATTCGACACACTCCAAAGCTCGAATAAATCTGCTATTGTCGGTTGCTGAATGATACCGTGTCTTTGACCTTTTATTGTCTTAGGTGCCCGTACGAACGATTACGAAGCCCTTCTGGAAGAACAACCGCCTATAGCTAGCTAGTTGTCAATCTGATCATACCTTCAATGCCTCTGCAATACTCCGTCACATCCACTGGCGCAGCACATTCTTGAGTAGCATCTTAACATCCAGTTCGTTTGCAACTTGAAACTCGTTCTTCAAGTTCGTCCGTAACTCTGCGTTGAGATAGTTGCTACGTGCTATCCCCAAAACCACGTAAAATCCTGTCAGAGCATGGGGATCGTCAGCAACTCTCAAGTTCCTCCCGGGCCGCAGCTCCAGTGCCCTTTCGTCCGTCACGGTCTGACGGCAGCACAAACGCATCAGCGCCTGAAAGGTCGTCCATTCCGTTCCGCTTCCGTCACGCAGAACGTTGGCGGTTTCGAAGCTGCTCTCGCACGCCATGGGCTCATGAGCATTAGTCCGGCGAAAGCCAAAGTCTTTCCGGGATCGGACGGGCTTCCGGTCTAGCAGGATCTGAATCTTTCCATCCGTCTTGCGCATGAGCTTCCAGGAGAACAGAACGTTTCCTTGCTCGTACAGCGGCAAGTTCTGAGACGGGAGCCAGTGCGGCCCCTCGGGCACCCCGTCAGGATTGCCACTTGGAATCTGCTGTAAGGCAGAGCTCAGCTCGCGTTCCGCTTCCGTTGCAAGCGTTCCGTTCTTATCTTCCTTGCAGACATTCCTCACGGTGAGTTGCCAAGGCGACATCCAGCCTTCACGCTGGCGACCAAAGTCAGAAACCGTGCACTCTGTTGAACAAAACAGGAGGCCTCTACCCCCCACATACACGTCCATCAGCATGACGTAAGCCGAGAGCTCCAAGGGCGTCTCATCATTGCAGCTGCAGCTTCGCGCCTTGGTGTTCTTTAGCCCTGAGCGCCTCTTCGATAGCTTTAAAAAGGGCTGCTTGTAAGTGGCGCGCGCGCAGGCCGCGGCCCCGTAGTGCGCGGCCGCGAGCTCCCTTGCAGGGGAAGTCTTGAGAGAGGGACTATCTTCTTCACACCACGTCTTCCAGTGCAGGCTGTCACCCACCGCTTCGTACAGCCCTTTTGACTGCACGGCCAGCTTGCAGGCGTCCTTTGGCGTCAAGAAGCTCAGCAGGTGGTCAAACGTGGGGGCATCAAGGTGCTCCATCTTCCCCACAGTTGCCACTGCATCCCCCGTCTTTTAGATCCTGGGTGCAAACAGAATTCTGAGAGCAGTGTTACTAGCAAAGGGTTGCAAGACTGCTCCTTCCTCCGCCAATCTGTGCCTCTGCTTGCAGCCTAAAAGGTTCAGGTCCCTGAAGTTTGCAGAAATCAATATCCCGCAGCTACTTCATTTGCCCAGCCACTTTGCACACGTCCTCCGGCATAAGAACTTCAGCTGCTGGTCAAACTTCTGGAGTAGTGCGCTGCGCGTCAGAAAGCAGCTCTGGAGTCTGCCCCAACCGGAGCCGTTTCGACCTCGCGGCCGCAGTGCGCGTGAGGTTACTATGTACCGCTTAAATCTCGATCAAACCCCGGCCCTTCCGACCGGGGGTTTAGACGTCAAACCCCCGCGGTCGAGCACTGCCGCGGCGCGCGGCCGCCGACCGGGCCCGGGTGAATTCGACCGACAAAGCGGTAGTCTACAGTAGCTTGGACGCTTAGCCTTCGGGGCGCGCTCTTCAATTTCTGTGCATTCTCACTGCTCAGCTGTACATAAGCGCTGTGGAGAATCGTGCGGATCATGGAGATGCTGGATGCGTATGTCTCTGACCAGGTGCTAAGTAAAGTTACAGAAGCTGAAGCCTGCAGTCTGGCCGTCCTCTCAAGGACTCTGAGAGCGTTAGTGGAACAAAGCAGTGTCTGGAAGATCTGGTGTGAGCGCAACTGTCCTTCTCTGACGACCTCCCCAGCAAAGGAGCTCGTGAGCGCGCACTATGGCACACGCGCAGAGAAGGGGCGTACTGGCAGCTACAAGGAGCTGTGGCTCAAGCTAGCAGCAAAAACAAGCCATTCATTAAACAGGACAGACCTCACCGTTTGCGCCAAAAGGAGCGGAAACTGAGAAGATTCTGGACCTCTCAGACTTTCTCATGCTGATGGACATTCACGTGGAAGGCAAGGGCGTGGTATTTTGTTCAGCTGACGGCAAGGAGCTGGACCCTTCAGTCCAAGGCTTCCAGGATGACGAGGAATTCGATGAGTACACGGGTGTATGTCGGGCAGTTGTGCGAGCGGAGTGCGAACCGGAGGGAGAAGAACACTGGGATCGTAACTCCCTGAGACGAGTGGAGATGAACCTATACAGCAAGGCCTGTAATTCAGTTTTGCGGGAGCAGGCCCGGGCTTGCCGTGCCCTGGACAGAAAGCTCAAGCGAGACGGCATGATTTTCTCTTGGAAGCTCATGCGCAAGCAAGATGGGAAAATGAAGGTTCTGCTGAATTGGGAGGCTGCGGGTAATTGGACAAGGATTGGTCTATTTGTTGAAACGTTTAGTACCGAAAATTCTCGCTTCTACCAGTTCAGAACTACGGGGGATCTCATAAAACCCAAGCAGATCTCGAGATCCCTGGCTCGCATGTCAGCAACATGGAATTGGCCCAAAGAGAGTAGCAGTTTTGGTGCCGAAGGTGGAAGCAACTTGAGCCAAACATCTTCCCAATATGCTTGTGGTTGTGCTATAGCGGTGTGTGTTACCGACGAATGCAACGTACCAGAACTCAGAAGACTTTTTGCACATAGTCGAGCACGAGGTTCCGGACTGGCTTTGATAAAGGCTAACGAAACTGAACGAACAGTACATCAGTCTGGAGCTTAGCATCTTTACCATGCATACGCAGACGTCATAAAGAGCAGCTCTGCTTTGAGGGCCATATATATGTATCAAACTTTTATTTATACAAGCTGTCGGTTTTCGGTGGTTTCTTGACGTACCATTCAATAAACGTAGTAAACCATCTTGAGAATCTGAACTTCGCTTGTAACATTCCCAAGTCGGCCGCCTATCCCCTACCTCCTTCAATGATTAGTCGATGTCGTGGTGTCACTGTGCATGCATGACCGACTTCTTCAACATGTATGAATGTTACTAGTTAAAGTTCACAGCTGTCGGAAGGAACATTCATCTACGGCCGCCGGGCCTGCTTCATGCACTTTGATCATTGTTTAGTACTACCAAATTCTGGAATGTTGGACAACGTGGTGGGCGGGCTGGTGTAAGAGGGGTCCGATCTTGATTAGAATGTTGGATCCGACGTCGGTCATGATTAGTTACAGGGTGCACAACACATGGTAACCGTCGTTCGATCGTAGACTTACCATAGACTTTATCACACGCTTCTATTGTGTTTGGAGTTGCAAAGACACAAGTGGATAGATCAGACGACTCGATGCTTTGAATTGCCAGTGCACTGCCTACAATGAAGTTGTCGACGGTTTCATTGAGCACTTCTTAGCACGCGTTGATGCCGCTGAAATTCTAGGGAATTACAAACGTCGCCCTGGATGGCCCGTCACGTCAACATTGAATGCACACTCGCATCCATACATTAGCCTCTAATGTCCAAATTAAGGTGTCGCTTTCGTCCGTCACAGTCCTGTGAGAGCGCAGCAGCGCTGCATGCATTGCGACGTCATCGCCGTCGGGCTCTCATCCTGATCTCGTCACCCAATGGACATAATCTGGAGGAGGCCTCATGTTTTACTTAGTGGAGCATATAAAGTGCAACTGGGCACCCGGAAAAGGCAGGCTTCTGTGGTTTACGATGATCTACACGTAATCATTAATAGCAGTCGAAAGCTCCAGGTGAAACTGAGAACTTTTCAGTGACCTTCGACAGGTTCTCGTCGAACTTGCTTCTCGTAAGGCGACGTGTTAATATCCACCTAAGCAACTTTACGAAGCGTATGAACATCGTAATCGGTCCGGCAACTGTCTAATGATCTCGCATGTAAATAAGCGTAGCGGCATACTCATCGAGCACGTCTTTTGGGGTTTGCGTCAGCTAGTCTTCATAATCACTTCTTCTTTGGCTCGCAACTCTTATCATGACGTGGCTAGCTCAGGCCGGTTCTGGGCCGAGCCAAGTTTTGCCACCAGCTTATCGGAAGCAGTGAAGCTTGCAAGGGCAGTACTCGCGCCCGACGCTTGGCCCAGGTAAGAGACTCGCATGCCGCCCTTGACTCTTCCCTCCTGAAACAGAAATAACATGAGTGATCGATTGAGGAGGGCCTGGACCTTTCAATGTTCGACATAACCAGGTGACAGTCGATCGCACGCGGTCGCGCGCGTCCACTAAATAACACTCCGAAGCGCAGACGAAGGGAGACAGCCGCTTCGGAGAGCTGTTATCGGAAGAGCAAGGCCGCGGTCAGAAGGCAGGTTTGCTAAACCTCGTGAGGATCAGGTTTACAAGGTTCATTGGCGAAGACCACTCCTTTGCAAGCCCGTCGGCCTGCTTCTTCCGCCAGATTGTGTGCACAAGGGGCTACACATGGGTTTCCGTTCGCAGCGCCAAATCGCATGATTTTGAGAGCTCTAGTTGCACGTTCGAGACTTGCTTGACGAAGGATGCGGAAGCGCGGAAGACCAAGGAAACCAGGTAAAGTAGATTATATTGCAACCGTTATTTGTTTCTACCCACAAAAAGATGCGGCGGAAACGGTCAGGATTTCGCCGGATCATCGCCTACTGATAGACTCATCTACAGAGCCACTCCAGGTCCAGATTGCGCTTATTTTGACCGTGCCTGACTTGTTGGGCTGCATTGCGAATTATTCCAAGAGGCGCTGTTTTGGAGGGCGGCGCAGCCCCATCATCCAAATGGGCAACCTCGGCCCAAGACCGCATGAATCGAAAAGAAACTCAAAAGCATCTTCCCGCTTACCTCGATTGCTTGTTTGAGAGCAACGGGCGCCGTGTTGTCCGCCAGATTCCCATTCTTTGCGTGGATGTTAAAATGCCGGTCCTCAATTCCGATGTCCTTCAAGATGTCCGCGTACTGGCGCTCCATGGCAGAGTGGGTCATGACGACTTCGCCCACGTCAGCTTCCGTTTCTCCAGCCAAGGCCTGAGCACCAAGAAGATTGCATCATTTAGCGTGACGGTGATCGGATTGGATCCTTTGCTCTGCTGTCAGAACACAGAATTGGGCCGAAGCTGCTAGTGACTGTCAAACAATTCGTGTGCTGATTTATTGCGTCCCACTACCTTTTCAACCAGTAAATCATTGAAGCTTCTCGTTTTTCTCCTGGCTTCTTGAGGTGATGCGTTGATATTTGATCTTTGCAGTGACTTCAGGTAAGACTTGTCTAGCCAGGCTTTTTTACGAGTTACTCCTTCCGGAATTCAAACAAGCTCTTATCAATTCCAGCGGGGTGAAACCAGCAACCCAATACACCGTCCAGAGTGAATCAGAAACTCCAGATCTGCTACATCAGGGAACGGGCAACTTCGAAGGATTTTGATTTTTATTTGTGCCTCTGGGGCTTATTCGTGCGCGTACCTGTCTCACAACGTCTCCGAACCATCCCAGCTGTAAGGCAAAAAGCTCCGATCCAAGGCTGTAGAATTGTGCGTCTGTACTACCATCGGAAAGGTAGTCGTCCTGGCAAAGAAAAGAACTGACTAACTAACAAATACTTAAAGTACCAATCTTTCGTTGAAGAGGTGGTTCTGATTTCTTTCGAATCGAAGCGACGAGGTTGCGTTTCGATCCGGGGAAGCTATTTAATTTGGCGAACACCAGCAAACTTTGAGGACACACGTCGGAAAGCGCTTGAGGGTTTAAGGCTACATTTGGTAGTACGTCTGAAAGCGTGTCGAAATTCTTGTCCTATCTACCAAACTCAATTCTTTCATATCAGCAGAGTTTATGCGCCGCATAACTGGTTTCCGCTGCAGTGCAAACGAAAAGATGGCTGCTTACGCCCTGAGAATGTTGAATTTCCATGATCGGAAATCAGGTCAAAACACGCAAAAGAATCCGAAGTCCTCAGGCCAGTCCTTTGAATTGGACACAGCACATAATGACCTATTCTGGCAGCACGTATTGACCTATTCTAGAAGGTCTTGGGGTTGACGGGTGCGCAATTGCATCCTTTTCTTGGTCCTAATGTGCTGGCTAATCATTCAACTCCGGCCCTCTCAAGAGCAGAAGTCAAACCCGCAGCACTCCTGGTAGACGCTGGAGAAGTCCCGTGGGTTCAAGCATCGCGACCAAGCCCCGGTCCGCGCAAGTTCCGGCACTGGCAATTCCGCTCACCTTGATCTCCTGCGGAACGACGGAATCCAGCCCCAGGTGGCGCGTAGTGCTCGGCTCGTTGATCATGCAGAGTGCGACTTGTGAGGAGTCGTGGATTCGCGTGACCTTCAGCCCCCAGTCTTGTTCGTGGCCCCCGCCGATCAAAGTGACGGAAGCTGCTGAGCCGACGGTCATTCCGGCGACCTTGTAACCGATCTGGTCCCACGAGGTGATCTGCGGAACGGAGTGAAAGCTGCTGAAGTACGCGCGGAGAAGATCAGCTTTGTCACCGCAGTGGTTGTTTCGCAGTAAGAAGTTTATTGGGCAGCCGCTCTGAGAGCCTGGTATTTTGCACACTCGTGGAACATGGTCGAGAAAACTTCTACATGCCACGTTGATCCGTCTTCGTAGTTGACATCTGAAGAGGCCTTTGATTGAACGAAAAGTTCTGTAAGGATGTTCAAGACCGGCATCAAAGCTTGGCTCACCTTGTAGCTTTCCGTCAGGTATGGACAGTTGGATGAAATAGTGGAGATGAGCGCGACCTTCTTGGCGGACCCTGTCTTAATCAAGGCATCCGCAAGTTGCGCTCCCCTGTGCAGAAGGATGATTGATCTCAGATCGAACCCGAACATTTCCCTTTAGCAAGCGACTGGTCAGCAATGTCTTAGTACATTATTTGTACGGTAGGATTCTCCATCAGTCTGAGCTATGGTGAGTAGAAGAGGTGGGGCGTGCAACTTTCAGGCGAACTTGCCAATGGAGGCGGAAAAGAGGGGAAGGGATGTGAATACTGCCCTAAACATGTCACGACGTTGAAAGAGCTAGGGGGATCATCCAGAAAAGAGAGCAGAAGAGCGTCTCACAGGATTCAAGAATTGCAGGCGTCGGCGACATCAAATGACTGGGCTCGGAAGGTTCCAAGGAGGTTGGAGTAGACGGCCGCGGCCGAAGGTTCGATGACGCCTCTGACGATGCCCGTGTGTATGATGACGTCAACATCGGTACGCTGCCAGCTGGCAGAGTCCAGCGCCTGCGAGAACGCCTGCACAGCGGAAGCTGAAGGTCAGAACGATTAAAGGGCACACTCAATATCAAACTTGAATTACCATTTACATGAGAACAAAACATAGGGTATGCTCAATTTTCACTACAGTCTGACATTTTGCGGAACACCCGACGGCAAAGGGCTGCTTGTTCGGGGGACGGCGCTTTCCTTTCAGTAGCCGAGTGCTGCTGTTACTGAAGGTCTACCCTGACGCTTGAGAAGTGCCCAGACCGCTGGTTTATTCCTGCTAACTTTCCCTAAGCCATCTGGCTGGCCTGCAGTTTCATAGCTGGAAGAGAGGAAGAATCCACTGATACCGACCTCTATCAGCCAGTTGACTGGGCGATCTGTAACTGGATCTTCGGACCACTGCCGAGAGACGGAGCCCAGGTTCTTGTACAACTTCCTCAGCAGACGGGCGAGACGCGCTTCGTCTATCTCCGGGCCTCTGCAAAAGCGGAAGGGAGTATCGACTGGTTCGCAGATTACGAAGCATGGGGAAACTTTGGCGTCACTTTCTTGCTGATCAAAAGAATGTCGGAGAAGCGCTCCACTTTTGGCGACCTGGTCAGTACGCAACGCGACTTTGCGGTCGCTTGCCAGGTGCCACACAGGTTGTTCTGCGCCGCATTCACTGCCGCACTGACACTGGGGTCTGCGGTCTAGTTTGAAGCTCGAGAAAGCTAACCTTGATGCTCGATATGTGTGGAAAGCACCTGGAAATGTTGTCAAACCAAGCAAGCAGATCGGAGGCTAAACATGATGGTTTGACAGGTGATGTTCCGAGAACCTAAAGAGATTAAAGTCTTCCAGTTGTGGGCCTTAAAATACTCGAACGAAAGACTGTGCTCCGTTTTGGAAAGGAAGCTGTCAACAGAAGAACATGTCGGTTAATTTCTCACCTTCTGTCGACTGCCATCTGAACGCTGTCGCTGACGCTCACTGTCTTCTTAGGGACGTAAGACCCGAGCCCCTCAATCTGCACATTCTGGGACTGCAGACGAAAATAGAAGGACTTTTGCAAGCCAGCAATGGATTCAAACCACGCATGGGTCCTTGATGAATCATTTCGAGTGCAAGGGACTCATCCCCGGGAAACCAGCAGCATGTTACATCATGAAGGGTGACCTCAACACAGAGCTTAACCTTTTGAGTGAGCTCTCACCGCCTTTTCTCGGATGCCAGTTTTTTGATGGACCCGGGTGATGTCCTGCGCAATGATTTAGATCAAGCGGAATCATTTACCGAAATAGTGAAGCAGCTCTTTGCAACTGCAAGTTCTCACATGGGCGCTACATAATCAGTGTTTGCAGGCCTGCTAAGCAGCATATGCTCGATTTTGGAAGCTAAAGAGGACCAGAACTACATCTGTATCAACGTTCTTGCGGATAATAAACATGGGCACCACAGGAACAACCTGACTTTCTGATCAAATTTTTGAACCGAGCTTGCTTCGTCGTAGAAAACGTGTCAGTCAAGCCGGTAGGAGAACAGGGGGACTGCACTCGAAATAATTTGGAAGAGTCGACAAGCTTTGCCCTACTCGGAACAAGGAATCAGGATCCGTTCAAGTTCCTCGCTGCATAGCCAGACGACTGAAACCAAGGTAAGATGCAATCCGGGGTTAAGAGGACCTCACCTGCCAGGACTGCCCACATCTTCTTTTCGAGCCGCCAGGCCATCTGCTGCTGGTTCTGGTTGGGGAGCCACTCCGGATGACTGCAAGACCTGAAAAGTCGCTGACAAGCGTCTGCTTTGAAGAGCGATCTGCTGCAGGGTTTACCATGGGACCCAATGAAGAACCGACGCCCTGAAATTGCTGACAGCTTATCAGTGCCATCCTGCACGACTGCTGATGTAGGTCAGCAACTTCGAGGGTCCAGAATTGCCGCAAACGTGCGCCCTTCTCAGAATCTTTCTCTAGAAGAGAAGTGGGATCTGTTTACCGAGCTGTACTAGGTGTAGCAAGTTCCCTCTTGTCACCACAATTGTTTTGGCGAAGAGAAGTTATATCTGGTCTTCGACTTGGCAGTAGATCCGGCTATATTGCACAACTTGGATCACATATCTTTTTTGGATCCCCTGAAACTTACAACCATCTGGAAAGGACTCAGTGGGCGTTGATTTGCACCCCTTTTTTTACTTTTGATTTCGTCCCAGCGGGCTACAGTAGTAGTCTTGTCAGTCTTGACAACAGTCTTGACGGTAAGACCATGACTCTTGCCAAGCTACTCAACTGATGTTGCAAGTACTGTAGCCGACTAGAATTCCTCTACTCCCTCTTTCACACTACCAGCACGCTCCTTGAAAGTAACAGTGCTCAGTCACTGACAGTGACAGCTTGAGTACGGTCAACAAAGAAAAATGACCGTATCAAGACTTTTCAGTCAGACGACGCTCATGCTCGCGCAGTGCGTACGTAAGCTTCTCTTGCAGCACCTATGACGTGTACGCTTCGCGGGGCGAGATGAGGGAGATCCTATATGTATGTAGTTTTATATTGTAGTTTTACAATCTTTTTAAAAGTTTTTTTTTGCAAAATTCGCCGGTTTTTTTTTTTTTCTTTATTTTTACCCTCAAATTCGAAAAACAATTTCTCCAAAAATAAAATAAAAGAGAAGCAGTTGCTGACGTCATGCTGACGTCAGTGAGCATCTCAAATTCTCATTTCTACCAGCTTTCTACTTACTGAAGGGGCAAACCTAGGTATCGGGGGAAGGTCCCGTCCAACGGGACCAGAAGATTGTCATTTTATCCTCTGCTTAGACGCTTTTTCCACTCTGGGACCAAAAAAGCAGAGCTCTCTGAGTAAAAAATGGTCCCGTTGAACGGGACTTCAAGAACCCACGAAGACCGCTGACATTCCTTTTTGAGTCAATGTATTTATTGCACCACCGAGATGAGACACCCTATGATCTTTACGACTCAATTTGTGCTTCGACATTTGCACGACTCGCCTCTGAAAGGGCCACAAAACGTCTCGAACGCATGAGGCACAGCTTGCAAAACGTCCAGCTCAACGGGACCTTCATGTGTGCTGGTCTATGATTCATCAGCATTGCATCACAAGGTATTTATGAAGGAGTCGTACATTCTGCAGGATCGCGATTCATACACGTCTTACATCATATATCCTTTGTCCAACCTATTGTCAACACATTCTTTCATGCGTCAATTTGTCTTTAAAGCCACTCACATACCCAGGCCTATGACAACATTCATTGGACAATGCATTTTCAACAGATGTTACCATTGCCGATGCATTCTAGATTGTCCAATTCCATGCCAGTGTCAATTGCATTTCACCTCATCAGACATTTTTCATCTTCAACACACTTCCTCATCTCTCAGGCTTCTCGAACCTATACCTATACAGCGTTGCCTCTACTTTCGTAAGTCCTTCATCATGAATGCATACTCGAGTCTACCCCTATACATTCGTGCATTTGCCTTTCAAAGGTCTTTGTCTAAAATGCATTCTCGAATCTACACCTACACAATTGTGCATCTGGTTCTCAAGGTCGCAAACTCCACTTCCAACTTCCCTCACAACTCCTGCAACCAACTTCCTCTAAATCCCCTTCTTTCAAATCACCACACCAACCCCATCTACTTCGATACCTTCTTCCTTGACCTTGTCATCATCGGGGAAAGCTTCACAGGCGCTTCTTCCAGCTCCGTCGCCACTCTCTTCTCGTCTCCAACTTTTGCTTCTTTCCCCAAGCCCTTTGCCTCTCCATCCATCTCCATCTTGTCCTCTCCTGATTCATTTTCGCTTTCATCCTCTTGGTCTCTGTAACCCATCGTCATCTTGACCTTCACCCCTCCTTCTTCCACCTCCACCTCCTCATCCCACGTGATTTTGTTTGACTCCCTCTCCAGAAAGTCTCCCTTCTTCCCCCCCGCAAAGAACACCGACAGCAGATCCACTCCCAGCCTCGACAAGTATTCCGACGCGCCACCGTACTCCTCCTGGAACACAATCGCCGACGGCGATGACGCCGCCGCGTCTATGGTCTTGTCCAGCGCGTCGTTCCAGAACTCGCGCGGCAGGTCGTAGGCGTGCTCCGACAAGAGGGTGTAAGTCTGCAAAAGAAGGTTAACAACTTCTCATGTATGGTTCGATATACTGGCTGTTACTCCCGTTCAACGGGACCTTGCTAGTTGTTTCGCTTCCCCTTTCCAATCTTGGAGCGGCGCACCAGAAACCACCAGACAGAAATGCAACAGCATGGAAACAGTGACTATGCGAAACGTATCAGAACGTTGTATATACATTCGAATTTTGAACATCACATCTCTTATCTCCTTATCAAATCACAAACTTGTTGTGCCTGCATCTGAGCCACAAAATTCGACATCCATGAAGCTCATCTACATCAACTCTACCTACCACAACAGACAGTCGTGATAACAGATGTGAATTTTCAAACGAGACACATCGCATACAGTTTCCGCAAAGCTACCGGAATAAGATTACCCTCTTTCCAGACAAACGCACTCCTATTTCTCAGCTTCGAATCCTTAACCAGCCCTGTTATCGAACGAACTCATATCTCCACTATACTTACCTCCAGTTTTCCTCCCCTCTGGAACAACGGCCAGCTGCACATCTCCTCCGGTGTGCGCAGAACCCCTCCCGTCTTCTTCACCTCTCCATGTGCCTCAGCCGGCGTCCAGTACGACACCTCCATGTACGTACCGTCGTGGCCGTGCAGCCACAGAGGGTCGCCGTCCTGCAAGGTCCCTTTTAAACCATCAGATCCATGTATTTACAGTGCAACGAATTTCAAATCTTCAGCTTTGCAAGTTCTTATTGAAAATCCCCGCATCACTACCTCTTACACGTCAAATTCCCCTTTCCAATTCACCATCTATTCAAAGATGTATTTCAAATTCATGTTGGCACTAAAATTACTAAACCCAACTCCAAAAAGAATATAAAATAAGCAGTGTCAACAACGTCACCTTGTCCACCAGCCTGAAGCCCCAGGTCGACGCGTGCATCTTCTTTAGCCCCACCATCCACGCCTCCGGTAGCGCCGGCGGGGCTACCACCACAGCCACTGACCCCTTCGCCATCACCTTCTCCATTCTCTCCGACACAGCGCTCACAAACTCCTCCGCAGGCAGCCAGCGGATCTCTTTCTCAGAGCCGTCGATCTCCGCCACCTTCTTCGACCTTGGCCGCACGAAAAAGACCGTCATGTCCACCCCAGTTTTCTCCACGTCGAAAGCCATCTCCTTCTTCTCTCCGAGCTCCTTTGCGTAACCCAACGCCTCCAGGATCTCTTTCACCTTGGGCACCACTGTCACGCCCTTTGGCCCGAAGAATTTCAGGAACCCAACGCCGCTTCCTCCCTCCAACTCTTTCACCTCGTTCTCGACAGCTTCCTCTTCCTCCCCTTCTTCTTTCTCCACCTCTTCTTCTTCATCACCTGACTCGTTCGGTGCAGGCTCCTTCTCCTCCCCTATCACCTCTGGCCCCGGCTTCCCCACCCTCTGCGCCAGGTTCCTCAGTGACACGAACTGCACGAATCCCGGCTCTATCTCCGGGTCCGTCCTCTCTGCCGGAATGCACTTCGGCAGAACACCCCCGGAATCGTTTTCCCAGCCCACCCCCAGGACCACCGTCGCCTGCAACGAAAGAGGCCCGTTCCCCAGCCCGTCCGTCACCTCTTTGTCCTTCCAGTTTTTCTTCCCCGGCCGCTCGCCCTCGAACAACGCCTTGATCTCCCACTCCGCGAAGTAGGTCTGCTTGTCAGCGGACCACTTCAGCTCTGCGCCTGCTGCCGGTTCCAGACCCGCCCAGTCCATGGCGTGTTTTTTCACCACTCGGGGGAGGCCGGAGTAACCCCACTCCGCCATCGTCTTGAGGGAAGACTTGTCCTCGATGTCTGTGGGCAGGTCAGACAGCTGCAGGGGGAAGCAGCTTCGGAAGTACCTGTTATTGAAAAAAAACAAAGGTTAAAACTTGGTTTCGTGTGGCGATTCAATATGGTTTTGATACTAACGTAGAACTAGACACCAATCAACCTGGCTCTTTACTGATAACCAAAGCCTCCCGGTGCATTTCTGAACCCCGACCGTCGCTAAAAGATATTCAAACAAAAGTTGGCGCTTTTGAAAGGTCCCGTTCAACGGGACCTTTTGAAAACAGGCTGCATAAAAGCGACTTTTGCCTGTGCCGGTCCTGACTAGCAATCTCGTTACTAGCAAATCTCTAGTGGTCATTGATTGAGTCTTGTTTTTTCCACCTGCTACTCTCCAGGCTTTACTTCTGAGGCATCCTATCCAGATAAAGAAGGTCCCGTTCAACGGGACTCAAACTAACCATTCTGCATTGTCTTTTTCTACAGATCCTAAGTGGTTTGTGGCAGGAACATCATTAAAAATAAAAGCAATGATAATTCGAATCAAGCCTGGTGTAAATAACGCAAGACCCTTTCGCAATGTCACTTCACACAGTTCAGCACAAAACACAGTTTAATGATCTGTTTACAGCACCCTTTCCAAATTTGCAGGACATTAAATCTATTCAGAGCAGCGTTTCTCAAATGATTCAAACTTCCAGCCTTCATTAAAATGTGAAGAGCCACAATCACATCGGGTTTTGACATGTAACCTTGCAATCTGTAAAAGGTTACTATTTCTTGTGTCCAAAAACGATGTACTTTTGTACAGTTCAAACAGAAAAGGTCCCGCTCAACGGGACTTACTGAGATCAGCTGCAATCGAGCACAGTCCAATACAGCACAAATATCTCTTATGTTCTGAAAAATGTGAGGTACGAAAGTCCCGTTCAACGGGACCATTCAACAGCAGGTTAGATCAGTCTAAAATCGCTTTTCGAATCTGACTCAGCAAAAATTTTACAAAGTGGACGGGGCTTTCCACAACTGTCTAAGTTTCGTTTACAACTATCAGTGTGACGATTCTCTGAGAAAAAGATCCGGAATTTCTGCCTTGCAAAGCTACCTACGAAGTCGCGACAGCAAACAGAAGGAAACTCAGAACAGAAACATCCGATACTTTTTTGGCAAATTGATTAGGGCAAAACTTTCTTGCTGCACTCACAGCACCAGGAGACGCCGCCACATGCCCTCCAGGCACTTGGCCTTTCCACCATCCTTCATCTCCTTGTTCAGCATGGACTTGAAGGACAGACCCTTCTGCCCCATCCACGCGAACGGGTGCTCAAAGACGGAGGAGTAATCCCCCTCGATGAGCGTCTTGATCCAGTCCCAGAGGGGCATCTTGTTTGCCATCAGCCCTGCCAGCGTCTTCCCTTTCCACTTCCCCATCTGTCCAGGCAGCCGATCCCCCGGCCTCTTCTCTACCAGCTTCTGCTCCTCCAGCCAGTCGACTGCCAGTTCCCCCGCCACCTGGAGAGCCTTCACAGACGTGAAGAATGGATCGAGCGAGTCCTTTGTGAGCTCCAGGCCTTTCTTCTGCAGATCGGCCCTTCGCAGCTTCAGGTGCCCCAGCACTGTCACGTCCAGGAAGGCTGCCAGGTTCAGCTCCTTCAGGGTAGTGAGAATCTCCAGGTTTGTCAGATCTCGGCTGAGCTCCGGCAGCTCCACCATCTTCCGGATGTCTGCCTCCCAGTAGTTGAACCCCACTCCATCCCTCTTCTCAAATCCGGCAGCGGAGACCTGCTTCCGCATCTTCCTCTGCTCGATCTCGATCACCGTCTTCTTCTCCTTCTCCGTCCAGAACCGGCCCAGGTCCTCCCCGGTTTTCAGGTCCGTGCCAAACTGGAAGTCGAGCAGCTTCTTCAGGAGGAGAGGCTGCTCCATGAAGACGAACACGAGGACATTGTGCCGGCAGGCGTCGGCCTTCTTCTTCCTCAGCAGGTTGATGTTCAGCTTCTCCTTCAGGAGCGCCATCGACTGCGAAATAGGATAGTAAGAGGGTTACAACTTTTGGAGTTCACAAATTCCAGCAGATCATGTTTGAAGAATGATATATGCACAGAATGATTTCTTTTTCACAGCTAGCATATGCTCTGATCTGTGCGAGAATCACCTTCGCGAATGAAATTCTATTTCAAAGTGACACTGATGCAGGAGTCTACGAGTTCAATCTAGCGAGATAATGAGAAAGGTTGCTACCAAGATCGAAATGCATCACAGTGCGACTCTATCAAACGCACTGCAAGAATCAAGGAACAAAATCTTGGCTCAATCCTGTCGAATTTTGTTTAACTTTGATAACGTACCGATGCTGGAATCCACTTCTTCACCTCCTCCGTCTCCATCCTGTTCTTGTCGTGCAGCAACGCCAGCTTCTGCAGCGGGGTCGTAACGACCTTTGCGTCCAGCTCCGACTTGTTGATCTCTTCTGAGAGGAGAGCGATCTGGCGACAGTTCTTCTCGATTATCTCGAACACCACCATCCGGGGTCGTGGAACTGTCTTGATGATGCCCACAAGCTTCTCGATCGCAGCCACCCAGCCTTCCTCTCTGCAAAATACGATAACCTCGGATCAAGAACTCACAAAACCGGTATTGTTTATTGAAAGCCGTTGTGACTGATAAAGTTGCTGTATGTGAAGATTCAAATGTTCAATTGATAGACAATTACCTTGGATGTGCCAAGAAAAAAGGTCCCTTTCAACGGGACTATCTAACTGGCAGACCGTCAGACCATTAAACCGCTTCTTAATTGAACTTCCAATCTTTAAAAGTCCACTCAAAAAGGATCCAGGCTCGATCCAGCCCCTGTAAGACTGATACTTCATCACCTCTATCACTCCGTTTGAGGATTGAGAATGAAACCTTGTTTTACCACATTGCAAACCATTTATGCCTGGAGCAAAAAAAGCTCCAGCTCCATCTGCAAAGGTCCCGTTCAACGGGACCTTAACTTGTTTGAAGTTGTAACCACAAATCAGTTCTGAAATGAATTGCAATGTATATCAAAACCTGAACCAGAGGCGCCTTTCATTTGTTAGTTAATCTACAGTTGCCGAAGGACTCCCGTTCAACGGGACCTTTTCATGCCGCACGAAGGGCACCGATGTGCATTGATGCCAAGCACATGGCATTGAGCCTGGCTGAGTTCTTTTAGGGTGTGGCCTTGAGTTCTGTACACCAGTCTTGAAGGGAGTTTTCGACCACAATGCCTTGCCAGAAGTTGCATGTATGAAATCACAGGTCCCGTTGAACGGAACCTTTTGCAGAAGCTTTGGCGCCATCGGTTTCACTACAAAGTTCGAGTACTTATTTATTGCAGAACATGGATGACGTTTTGTTTAGACAAGGTCCCGTTCAACGGGACCTTGCCGAACCACTTTAGTCATGAGTTTTCGTGACATCCTAAACCTGACAGGTCCACTACAACCAACCTTCAGCAAACAGCAAACAAATGGGAGTCTATTGCTGCCGAAGGACTCCCGTTTAGCGGGACCTTTTCATGCTGCAAGAAGGGCAACGATGTGCATCGATGCCAAGCAAAGGGATTTGAGCCTGGCCGAGTTGTTTTAGGGTGTGGCCCTGAGTACTGTACACCAGTCTAGAAGGGATTTGATGAAAAATTTACCTTGCCAGAAAAGTTGCATGTATGAAATCAAAGGTCCCGTTGAACGGGACCTTCTGCAAACTCTTTGGCGCCAACAGTTTCGATTCTGTGTTTGAGTTTCGATCTCTGTAGAACATGGACGACTGTCTGGACACGCCAGGTTCCATTGAACGGGACCTTCACCAACTGAAGACACCAAAGTGTTGCATTCAAAGTAAGAAATTGAAGTTATCTATACCATGACTGGTCACCTGGTGTTGCCGTCTGCCAGGAAAAGGAAATGGTACAGGATGTGCGCCCCGATCCACTGGTAGAAAGGGTCGTTATCCACCACCCCCCGCTTCACCACTAAGGCTTCCCATTCCTCCAGGTCCTTGCGGAGAGGCTCGCACATGGCTTCCCTGTCCACGTCCGTTATCGGCTTGATCCAGTCTCCAAACGCGGTCGCCGTCCCCACGAAGTACCCCTTGTTCGGGTCGTACCCGTGGTTGTTGAAGACGTCGGTTTGCAGCCGGATAGCCGCTTTTGTGGGGACCCGCTCCGAAATGCGCACCCTCTCAGCCAGCGGCTCAGACGGGGGCCTCAAGACTGGCAGCTCAGAGGCGGGTTTGCACATCGCTAGGGGGACCTCTATGCAGCCGTCGTGTACGTCGGGGTGTTTGTGGAACCGCTTGGGGAGAATGCTGATCTTGTTCACCTTCACCGTCACCTTCCTTGCCTTCTCTGCCGCTCGCGCATTTTCAACGTCGACAGCCGACATCCCCTTGCTCTTTCGACCCTTCTTCTCCCCCGAGTACTTCGCCATCACCTGATCGAGCCCAGCGGCGTCAGGCTGCAAGATAAGAACAACAAGATACTATTTTAGATCAATCAAGCTGTTGGCAACAGCAGTTCAGTACCAAACAGATTTTGACATTTCAATCTATAAAGAAGTTCCTGACATGTTCTAAGGTCC